>JAHDVE020005934.1:0-18654 GCA_022606495.2 Halesus radiatus | reverse complement strand
TAAATGCAATTTTTAAATTAAACATTTTTTAAATCTCACGCAAGTTAACAGGCCGATATTATGCAGTGTGCCAGCCTTGTGATCTAGGTGATTTTGGTACCAGACGGATTTTTCGACTCAACTACTAACTTACAATGTACAATCTTTGTTACTCCGCATGCATTCAATTTTGTTACATACCTTCATAGAAGTAATTTCTACAGAATTCAGTTATAACCGTGTTGCTATAAGGATTCTCCAGATACGCTGTTGGTTGCGAATTCCGTGAGAGGTAAACGTTGGTAGGCTTCGAACCGATTATTGTTCACGTGGGAGCAAGTTACTTCGTAACGGCCTCCATGGTCGAGGGGTAAAGTTCTCGACTACGAATCCGAAATTTAAGATTGTGCGTGTATTGGTGTATAAATATTATACACTTCCGACATTGATGTCTTTGCCAAACGTCGCTGGGGAACAGCTTGCTTACGCCTACTTATTGTTATTAGCGAGAAAGAGACAACAAGTGAATACGATCATCGAATTTGAATATTGGAAAAGTTTTACATCATTTAAAATATAACATTTTTTAATGTCACTAGAATTTTCCTTTCTGAAGTCGAATAAAATTTTTAAACACACTGTATGAAAGCAATGCATCTATGTGTATACCTTCTTTGTCGCAACCTATCCAACATTCCTTGACGTAGACTCGGAAACAATGAATTGCTTTTCCTCAATCAACACTCCATTAATAATATGGGTACCGTTATCCACCGTCAAGAATGTCGACACTTGTTAACTCAAGCCAGGGTCTTGAAATGTTTGGTGGCAGTCTAAATGATTTTTATATGTCCAATATCATGGACTCTACCAAAACCTTGTTCAGGAATTAACTTGAATATTCTCCCTAATGTATATTTTTGTCATTGCTTCATTAATATATTATGTATGTGATATCAATTTTCTGTAACTCTTATTTTACTAATTTCGTGTTATATGTTTTGGATAATTGGAAAATAATCCGTTAGTGTAAAAATAAACAAATAAATGTCTTTCGACTCAACTTTGGTTGGGCTGCATATACTCGTACGTTAAATTATAATAAAATAGGTTAGTATTCTGTATACCGCCTTGCAGCCGAGTTGTCCAAAGCGCCGGATTTCCACCCACGTGTCTTAGCGGATTTAATCCTCTAAGACTCCAAGTCCGCCATCAGAGTACAAGCAACCATTTCAGCTTATTATGATGATAGTAGGGCAAATTGAAATGCTGTCAGATTATTCGTAATCCGGAACTGTTGGGCTATCTTTAAAAAAAACTTTACATTTTTACGACATTTAAGGGATTTCTAAGACTCTTTCAATATTTGCTTCAAGTAAAATGAAATTGAGGCGGTATTGTTGTATAGGAAATTTGAAAAATCGTTTTAGAATTCTGTGCATTTTATTACACTGTAGACTTTCCTAAATACGCCTGTACAAACGAAATAGCGATATTCATAAAATTAGTTGAATTATAGAACTTATAAGGAGGATGGCCGAAGAGGGCGGGCGAAACGAAACTAAAACGAAACTGTGCGAGTGGCTTAGAAGCAGTGAGAAGGACACGTGTAACAAGAACCTAAAGGGAACAAAAAACAAGGACTGAAGGCGATAAACCCCATCTGATAATAGTCCATTTTACGAGAAAGAGGGAGGAAAAAGCTGTTTATGGCCCTGGGTTGGCTGATTAACAGGTAAGTATCAATCATTAATTTTATCAAATGGTACAAAAGCAGTTTTCTCAAAAGAATGTAAAACAAATTGGCAACCACGATATCTCGATAACCAATCGGCCGATTCAGCCCAGATTTGGTACATTTGTTCAGTAAACTGTTTTTTAACAATAATATATATATATATATATTACTCGGATAAAATTGTCCTATCTGCTACCAACGATTACAAAAATTCATAAAAATTAAGAATATGTTCGGTTTTTTTTTTCAGACACCTACAACTTCCGGAAAACTGGTTGCCAATAAGGGGTGTTTCCTGGGCACCGTTGTATACAAATACACGAAATCATGTTAATTTCATGTTCTACAAAATGTGTACATGTTCTTGGGTTTAATAAATATGTGTACTGTGTACAAAATTTCAAAAACAAAAATTGAATATGTTTGAAATTATTAAATCCTAAAAGTAATCTCCAGAACAGCGTCCTAGACAACAATACAGCCGTAATGTCAAAACAGACAGGCAAATATTCGACAAAACATTCTACTGCTGAAGCCTACTTGTACCCAAATGTCAAAGGTCTATATTTGAGACATTTCCCTAGCGAACAAACAAATGTCAATTTTCCTGCCATGTCTTTGCGTAGGCTATTTAAATATGAACAACATCTAAAAATGCTAGCACACTTGGGTTTCTATTTAACGCTAGCTTTACTTTCTAGCTTCGCCCGTTTGCAAAGCATCTCTTTTTCTGATTTAACAATAAAACCCGGACGGAGAAAACAGGTTTGTACTTTACGATTTTACAAAGGGCTTGTGAATATTCACGTATTAATATTTCTATTCTTGAAACTGACAATTCATGGTGGAATTTCATTATAATAACATAATAAAACACATAAAACTTATTTCCAGTTTTATTTTATTTTACCGTAACCGGTTTCAGCTTGTTAAAGCCATCTTCAGACTGGTGAAGTGTCCAGTGACCAGTCTGATGATAGCTTTAATAAGCTGAAACCGGTTACGGTAAAATAAAATAAAAGCGGAAATAAGTTTTATGTGTTATATTATATTATTATTAACGTATTATTAAATCAAACGCCAGAAGAAGATACTGAGTTTGTAACGTGAATATGCAGCGTTTTCGTTACTTTTTCTTATATGAATACCGCACAAGAGTCCCAACTGCTCCCAACCGTATGGAGCCAGTGAGACTATGGCATCCCCAATTGGGGAATGTTGTGAGGCTGAAGGTATTTGTGAGGGGAAGGAGAAGGGGGAGAGGAAGGTGGGGAAAAACGCAAAAGATATAAAAATTAGATACTTACATGGCATTTAGTATACTTTACTTCAGTATTTTTTGAAAGTAGGAAAAATAATGCGTTTTCGACAGGAAGTTATATGCGTTCCATGGCTATTGAAGTTTGTCAAAACCATAGACAAATAAATATTTAGAACGTACAATATTACTATTATTATTTTAAAATAACAGAATATCGAAATCACAAAAAATAGGAAAATTCGCCTTCTTTTGCTGAAAACTGGGAACATAGCTTTATTCGCGTAAAAATTCGAGTTATCGCAAACACGAAAGTTTCAGGTCTCCAATAATTCAAAGTTTTAAAAAATCTTAATAATAACCATTACTATTCATTTAAAAAAACGGTTTATTCATAAAATGACGGTAACGGTAATAATAATTACCTAGCAGAACTTTTTTTACAAATAAACTGATTTTAAAAATGAATAATAATTTTTATTAAGATTTTTTAAAACATTAAATTAAAACTGATTTAACACAATAAATCTCCAATAATTGCTTATAACTGCTCAATTAATGGAACTTATGTTAATTTATAATGTAATTATCATATTGTAAAACTGTTTGATTCCTAAATATCTAAATATATTTAAAAAAAATCAATGTAAGTTTGTTTGTTTGTCCTCGATGTTCTCGAAAATCACTGGACCGGTTTCGCTGAAAATGGTTTGAATGAAATACAATGTGTAAAACTGTTGCTATAACGTTTTTAAATTAGTATGAAAAACATTGAACCCGCCATGTTCTATTTAGGTTAGCCCATAGATATAATACTCTGGTTAGCCACTAGTGGTGGGCGAAGCGGCTCGGTTAGGTGAGCTGGATCACTAAATCAGCTCTCTGTAAAGACAATCCACATGAAAACAAGACGAAAAAAGTATCGTGTAAGAGCGTCTTAAGGACGTCTTTAGGAGGGCCAAGGGAGCGAGGGAGAGGGCATGGTGCGGGGGGACGCGAACCGTCGTTCAAACGAGCCGGAACACCGAGCCGATTCGCAAACCACTATTAGCCACAGATTGCATATTCAAAAGGTTTTTTTGGGTAGAATATTTTCAAAATGGAAAACACGAGTAGGTAACCTACTTAAGAACTTTATGATTTAAATATATTATATATAAAAATAAACGTTTGGATTGAAACAAAATATTCAAATGAATGTTTCATTATTTATGGATAGTTACTTTCGCTTTCAAATCAATTATTGTACCGAGCAAGGCCGGGAACACATCAACTAGTAATAAAATAAAATAAAATAAACACTCTGTAGGTACGCAGGAACCAAACCTATATATAGAGTAAAATATTTAGTATGTACATAATTGACATCCTGTGCAAATTTACATGAAAGTCAACGGTTTAGTCCCGTGTATTTCCCAAGTGAATTTAGCGTTGAATGCCTTGGAAACAATGAGAGAGTGATCCATACGATTTCTCTACCAGCACGCGCCGCCACCGGCGGAGGCTGATTCTCATACAACAGCGAGGATGAAAGCACGTGAAACAATGGCCAGAAGGCCTAATCCGCAAGCATTATTATTATCATTAAAAAGCCTTTTTTAATAAGCAATACAGGTAGTAGGGAGGTTTGAATTCACAATGAGTTATCGAACTCTGTTTGTACGCCTGCCGAGCGACCCTATCAAACACTTGGGGGAAGCTTCCAAGATGGTTCCCAATGCACCGCAGAGATACGCGTCTGTCAAGAGATTTCTGCATTAATCGTAAATAGGATAATTTTAATCGGTTTTTAGTCTAATAATAAAATAGTCCATTAGGACTTAAGCAGAAATAAATTGCCAAAGGCTGTCTTGCCTAAAGGAATTTTCGAGTCATTTAAGAAACGCCTACGTTTGAATTATTTTTGTAATACTTCCTCTTCTTCCTGGGGCAAGTTTGTAACCTTTTAGCAAAGAACGGACGAAAAGATAATTGTCTCTGAAATAATATTACAAACTTCATTGAAAATCTAATACGCCTTTTTTATAAATAGATCTAATAATGTTTTCTTCTTTCAGGACTTTATGATGCCACAGTAAAACAAGATTAGTGTAGAAATGATTACCTACCTTGATATCGTATCTACTTCCAATTTATTTACTGTTCCCAATCGTCTGGAGCCAGTGGGACTAAGGTATACCCAATTGGGGTATGTTGTAATGTTAAGGGTTGTGGGGAGAGGAAGGAGATGGGGTGGAGGAAGGTCGGGAAGTACTTCGCTATTCAGACCTGGTCACAAAACACAGATAAAATCATTTAAAGCAGCGTTTCGATTCTGAATGGTGGTCATTCAGAATCGAAATTCATACTTCAACTCGGAAACTAAAATAAAAAATAACTAAAAATTGAAAACAATTAACACAACGTGTTTTTGTTTAATATTAGCTGAAATATCCGGCGTTGCCTGGGGTTATGAATGGTTTGGAGGAAAGTTTTGAGGCTGTTATGAGTCACCCATACCCATTCTTCTTTATATAATAGAAGATAGAAGAAGATTTAACGCTTTGGTCATTTACTTTTGTACAGACGCAGGCGATACTTTCGCTAGATAATATATTTCACGGATTTTTTTTAATTAATATTATCTTAATAATGTATATTACGCTTTCCCTTAAAAGTTATTTAAAATAATAATTATTCTAACGCATGACAGAAAATAACTGCGCGGTGTGATACTCGAACGTTCTTAGATTACGAGCTTACGTTACTTTCAGGCGCGATGCGATCATATAACTTTGTCTCAATCTCGCAAAGGAAACTCTTACGGTCGGTAACCCACAGATTGTTAACTTCCAAGTTATAACCTGTACCAATGAATCAATAAAATAAAATCGATGTATTTTCATTTGTTTAAGTTATGTTTTAGCCTTTCTTCAATAAAAGTATAATTATTTTGTGGTCATTATTAATAAAATTATTAAGAACTACTTCGTTTAAACCACTGTTTAATATATAAATAAGAACATGTTTCGGAAGCGAAGCATCCCTCATCAGGATACACATTATACTAAAAAATAATGACAAGTATAGAAAAAATAATAATGTAAGAATAGACAAATTAACAATTAGTGATGAAGGTTAATTAAAAAAAATAAAAACTATTATTAAATATTAAATAATATATTATGGGTTTTATTTATTTTATAGTAGCATGCGTATCAAAGGGTTTCACGAGGACATGAAGAATTCAGTTAATTCTACGTTACAGAGCTTTTAAAAATCCCGTAAAATTTAATTAATTCAGCGTCCGTAAACAATCGCGTAGCAATTAAATTCTCGAATCGTTATTGATTTCTCCATCAACAATGAAAGCATCCAGGGCTGTAATCCTTGCGGGATGCAGGGGAGGCGAAATATGGGTCGAGGACAGGCCACGACCTCCGGAAGGTCGTGACCTATATAGGGGCAGCGCTCGACACCCCTGTCCTATTCCTGGGCGGGGCGACTACGGAGGGAGGGTTGGAGACAAAGTTTAAGGGACACTTGTTACGTATGATGCCTTGAACTGATACAATCTCGTTTATAAATACAGAGGAAATTAGCAGGAGTGTGTTCAAACTTTACGCATTAGATTCATAATTCGAGCACCGTTTGTTTCAACATACGAAGACTTGGTCAAACACAGAATTTTAGTAAAGTACTCGTATATTAAATTTTCACCCTGTTCCGAGTGGAAAATACTCCCAGTGGCCTTGTAGTCAGTCAATTTTAGTCAGAATAAAAACTTTGATATGATCAGATATGAATAGCCAGGTACTTCTCCTTACCTTCCCGATACCCTTCAGCCTTACAACATGCCCCAAATGAGAGACACGAGTCTCACTGGGTCAGGTTAGCAGGGATCAGTTGGGACTAGCGCGGAAGTCACTTTTTTCTAAAGCTGTGTTCGATCACCAGGTCAAAACAGCCTCATACCTCCCATAAAAATTCTTTTCTGCTCCTCCTTTCTCTGCCCCAATTCTTTCAGTCTCCCAATATTCCTTAAATGGGGATGCAATAGTTGCAATGGCTCCGGGCAATTTATTTAGTTTATTTAGGAAACAAAAGTCGTTATAAATAAAATAAAAAGTGTATAAATAGTAATAAATATAACAAATCTTCAAATAAGTTCCATTAAGAGGAACGGCTGCGCAGCCTGTTTCATACAAAACGTAATTTTGGATTTGAGGCCGAAATTTCTATTTCAAACTAAAATAAATAAAATACTTCTCATACGTGCTAGATGTTTATTAAACGTTTAATTTAAAATATATATCATTCAGTTTGAATGGGTATTTTGGCCTCAAATCCAAAATTAAGTTATGTATGAAACGGGCAGCGCAGCCCTTCCTCTTAAATGAATCATATTACATACATAATCTTAAAGATAAAAATAAATAAACATCAGATAAAAAGATAAATACATTTGTTGTATCGTTAAGATAATCAAGGGAGTGAGCATGATTGTAAGAAATAACAGTGTATGTTAATATATTTGTATACTATTAAAAAACAATAGATAACAGAAGAATTTTTACATAATATGAAGTGTTTAAAGTATCAATTCAGTTAGATTCATTTTATATGACTTCTGGTTACAGCTGAAAATGTCTACATCTCGTAAGGTATCCTGGGTTTTTCTGATGATCTGAATTTACCGTATGGTAATTTAAATAAATTGTTCGATCTGGTGTTACGTTCAGGACAAAGAAATGCAATCATTTCTAACAGATGTGAAAGAATAAAGCATTAGAGATTTTCTGCGTTTATATAGAACAATGGGATTAAACTAGTTGTAACGTCTGTGCTGTATCACATAGGGCATAATAAAAGATGTAAACAAAAAATAAGTATAGCTGATAGTAAACGCATCTCCTAGCTCAGACCATGATCTAATGGGGGGGAGGGGTTAATAAATAATACTGTTAAAATAATGCTGTCCATAATAATCACAAAAATAACATGAAATCAAAATATTTTCAAAATCAAGTGGGTTGATATATACGAGTATGTATAGGTACCCTTAACGCCATTCTAGAAGTCTAATTTTAGATAAAACTTCCCCTTCCTCAGTGAAACCTCCACAGCGCATACATAAATATAACCACCCTCTGCCATATACAATTCACTCTCTACATTAGCCTGGCTACGCTGTAGTAACGAGTTACGTGCTGATTTTCGCTAAGGGAAGTTGATGAGGGGGTTGTGTGAATTCAGATGCGACAGAGTATGAAGATATTTTTATTCGTCAGTATTATTCTTACACGCTCGACCTAATTATATCATGTAACAAAGAGCAGTCATGCCGTTGAAAGGTCCGTGGTAATATCATAATTATTATAACACTAACTGATGTTTACCCGGCCTTGCTCGGGATTTATTTATTTTTTGGAATAAAGTTATGAAGTTGTGAATTCTTGCTTGTCGTTTGGGTACGATAATTAATTTGACAGCGAAAATAATGCCTTATGACGACTATGACTATATCTAATATCCATGTAATATGTGGCTAACCAGAGTGGTATAACCTCAATACAACATGGCGGGTTCAACGTTGTTCATACTAATTTTAAAACGTTATCGCAATAGTTTTACATATTGGATTTCATTCAAACTACTCTCTAAACCTTCCCGGCACTGATAAAAGCAAACTGTGGTATTTTCAACGAAACCGGTTGGGTAATTTTCGATAAAATTGAGAACAGAAATACAAACATTCATTTTTATATAGAGAGATTCTAATGGCGCTGAAAATGGCTCAAGCTAAACCGATTTTAAGGTCTGATAGGCATATTGAAGAAAACAACAAAATCGATAGACTTTCTTTTAAGCGGAAACTCTTCGTCGGTGAATAAAATCAATCAAGTGACATCTCGGTGAAAACTCACGCTTTTATAGAAAATCTAATTTCGAACGAAACATCTGCACAGCACCAAATAAGGAACCTATTTAGAATGAAATGATACCCATCTCCATCACTTGTCTAAGTTTTCTTGCCATCAAATATCATTATGTACGTATTCAGAATAAACACCTGAAACCACTCAAGTAATATTATTTTATAATACAAGTAACTTTATTTACAAAACCAATCCTTATTTTTGTACCTCCTCAACAATTATTCATTTAATTCTTGGCATTTGTGAGAAATTGAACTTTTATTAAGTAAATTGTATACTTTATGAGAACTTAACAAGCACTACATAGAGAAATTGTCTAAAAGGTAAAATTAATATAAATGTGTGTATAAATGTTTTCGTAGAGAGCAATCACTTTGTGGTTTGATATAGTATTAAATAAAACAAACTAAACTCTCCTTAATGATTGCATTATGTTCCCATTACACATTATTATTAATGTATGTTAATTTTGTATCCTTCTTACATATATTACTTTTCTATTGTTGTCTCCCTCTAATATTTTGTTCTCTTTTCTCTCTCTTTTGTCTTCTCTCAATTTCACTCTAGTGTATTCTGTAACTACATATAACCGATAACTCTGTATTATTCTTTAGTTATTATATTTGCCCTGACGAAGCTTGACCTAAGCGAAGAGGTTGCAAAAAAATATATATTCGTGATTTACAACAAAAGATTTGTTTTTATTTAACATAACTTCTTATTCGCTACTCCTCACAATAAAATCGGTAATAATAATTTTGGTTACCAAAGGCGTAGAGTCCTATTATTCAATATGTTGGATAAAAAACCTTCCATCTGAAGTAAGACCGGCTTTTTATACAAATAACAATATAAGTAAATTTCCAATTAATTAAAAATATAAAGACGACCATCTAAGCTACCCATTTATAAATTGAATTGTAATAACTGTTGGGCATTTTATATCAGTAAGACACCACGTAATATCAATATAAGAATCAAAGAACAAGACGTTTAAATAGCTATGTTTTTTCAGAAATAGCCAACCACGGAGTTGAAAAAGATCATGCCTACAATCATAGCACCGGCGATAATATTCTACGCAAAAATAGTTTTGGCACTAGATTAGATAATTTAGAAGCATTATAAATAAAGAAGGCCGTTCAAAATTTTTACCTGTCCTACAATCTTAAATTAGATATATTTTCCGTTAACTCAAAATTCCCCACTTCCTCTTAATCCTTCCCTCCTTTGACATTTTGCCTCTTTCTCATTTATATGTTGTCCCACTCTATTATATATACGCATATCTCTGTCTCACTGTTCCATTGTTGCATTTTATATTATGTCTCCCTCTTATTCCATTTTGTATTATGTCTCGCCTATATAATATATGCTCACTCCACGCATTTTTGTTTTAGGTAAAAAAAAAAAATTACCCCGACGAAGGTTGGGATAAGCGAAATCGTTTGGTGATAAATTAAAAATAAATTAGTGATTCAAAACAAAGTGTTTGTTTTATTTTATGAACGTATAAATATTGTTCTTTCACTGGACAAAGAAATAAAAGTGCAAAACCACTACTTATGCGATTCACCACATATTATGTATCAGATCCATTAGCTAAGAATTGTTTACCCGGTTTTCAGTGTACTATAAGTTAACCTATAAGGTTGATTCCTATATAGAGTAAAATGTGACGCTTTCTACGCTTAGAGTAAAGAAAACAAATTAACACTGAATAAATGCAACCAGCAGCGGCACTGGGGGAAACTGGAGTACTCAGAAGTGTTTAGACCAGAGGCTGGAGAGGTTGGTGGAGGGTGAGTTAAGAGGGAAGGAGGTAGGAGGGTTGTAATTAGTTAGAGCAACAGGTAATGCAAGTAGAAAGGAAAATATGGATGCGGGAATCAGGAACATTGTAGATGTAATGTTTCAGGTTGTGAATAAAAGTATATTGTGGGTTATAATAACACAGTATATATATTACATTAGGAGTAAGGTGAGTATAATACGGAATAAGGAATGCATTTCGTCGTCAGGAACGGTATAATAAACGCGCGCGTATGAAGAATTGTGCGGACATGAAGAATACTAATAATAATAATTGGATAATTTGTATAGTGTAATTTTTGCGTAAAATTACCTCAAGGGCGCTGTACAAATATTACTTCCTATTCTTTATCTAACTATGTGCAAACAGATACAGAAAAACATACTTACCTGGCAGGTCGCTTCAGATGAACATAGTTTTATTAGAAATTTTAAGTATAGAAATGATAGTTTTACAGTTGCTATTTTTTCCTCCTTTTTTATTGATGTTACATTTATTAGAAGATTGGTGGCACAAGAAAAGTTGGTATTTATTGAAATATTTATAGTTTTTAGGACTGGAAAATACTTATAAAATGACCTTAAAAAGCGTAAGAAGCTTTTAATAAATATTAACATTTTTTATTTATTTTTACATTTTTAGTTATTTGCAGTGTTGCGGGCAGTGGACGCACATGCGCAACGATGCGTGAATTTTTAAACTTTTTTCTATTTAATGACTTTAGGTAAGCACTAACCGGCTAGCCTAGCTAAGCAATTTACGGGTGCATTTCTTCAATTTATGGATACGATTGTCTGAAAAGATGAGTTGAAGAATTGAGTGTGACTGAGATATACACGTGGTGTTTGTTTTTACAGGTGACTGGATAATACAACACGGGTATGAATCGGAACACCTTTTAAAAGTGGTATAAAGTCATTGTAAATACAAAAAAAATCTAGTCCGAAAACCTAATCGATTTTATTTTTTTTATTAAAAAGAAACATATACGAGTATATTACCAAAGTTTGGAATTCTATATAACGGGTGTTAAATTGAGCTGCTGTTGCAGTATTGTTGCAATAGAACGGTAATGATAATCTTGTGTTTCTGGCCGGTGCATGAATGTTTATTAGCGGAAGTAAATCGGGGCTATCAATTTCATTATGTAAGAAAATAATTTCAATCCTTTATTAAAAAAAGAGCCATTGTCCTTTTGACGGGTTCCAGAGGCAGATGAGATCAATCTTTTACCGAGGAGTTGTAGAAGAGGGAATAATCTTACTTAAAATTCTTACTTTAATATTCCAGTCAAAAGTAAAGTTTTAGGCTGCAGACGACATCTGTTAATGGGGTAAGACTGGATTTACATTAGAGAACTTAATTCATTATTACATAGACGACATTTATTTATGAGATTAAAAACAGACAGCTGATCAAATTAAAACTAAGTAAGTTAGGGTTGGTTTGAAACATCACTATTTATAGTATTAACACAAGTAAACTGATCAATGTTTGGCTTCTCCATTTAGGGAGGGTCAAAAGCGAACACATGCTGATTAATAGATGTGTACAATTTTAAATAAAACCTTCATATCATATGTAATTCATTATTACTCTGCACTAAAATAAAAAAAAATGCTTTATATCGTGTCATACTTTAAAAACAAAACAAAAAAAAACAACTCAATTTTATTTTTTAATACTTCACCTTATGAATTCTTTTATATTATTTCATGTACAAGTATATGTATGTTAATATGAACTAAACATGTCAATTTGACTGTCCTAAAACGGGATTTATTCCTACTTGGGCAGTCAAAGCTTTCTCAAATGTTTTTGTAAAAAAACGTGTGCTCCAAATAAATAAAAAAAAATAATAATAATAAATCTTTAATAAAAAGCAGTAGATTTAATCCTACATTCATGAATAACAGTTTACGAGCACAAAAAAACCAATCACTAACCTTTCCTTGCCGGTAGTTTCAACTGATTTGACGTGTGTCTAATTATTTCAATGTGTTCCAGCAGCAATACATTTATGTACTGGATAAAATAATTCAAATAAAGAAGTATTCATCGAATGCAAGAGAAAAAAAGTTTTGTCGAACAGTCGGGAAAAAAATTGTTAATACATATTATGTATATCTGCGTGCGGTGATAACTTGTCGAATAATGCGGTAATGAACGAGGAGTACGGGATTTTGCTCACCGTGCCATGATGCGCGGTTGTCAGTAGTTGCCGACTGTCTGTAATGGACGTATCGTGGGTTTTATGAGTGACCGACGTCGTTTTCAGTACTTGTACACAATATTATTTGTGTATGTGCATAGGTAATATTAATAAAATGATTTATTAAAACAATTTTTAAACTTTTCCCACATTTATTTTTGACGTGACCGGTTTCAGCCTATCACGGCCATCTTCAGACTGGTACAAATTTTCCTTAAACTACGGTACATTTACAATGTTTGGGGTATCAGGCATAGTAAACTATGATTTTACGTAGTGATTTATAAAATTTATATAAATTTTAATTTGCCACCCCTGATACCCCCAAAATTGTATATGTACCGTAGTGTAAGGAAAATTTGTACGAGTCTAAAGATGGCCGTGATAGGCTGAAATCGGTCAGGTCAAAAATGAAAATACTTGCAGAAATTAATAATAACGTTAATAAATACAATTTACTTCTTTTTTGTATAAATGTAGTTCTATCAATTGAACACACTAACAATTAATACAAAAATAAAAATTATTTTAAAATATTATTATAATGAAATTTCACCACAAACTGTCTAACTAACTAACAATCACGCGTTTCCATGCAGGGGTAGTCAAAGATGACGGACCGCCAAACAGCTCGGTCTTGGCACACTCTTCTCGCTTCATTCACATTCATACATCGTCTCATACATACTCTTCTGTTATCCTGACTCTTGACATGGCCCGGAATATTTGGTTCCCTTGACCGTGCCATGTCTTCCTCAGACGTTCCCGGCTTCTTCTTGCATACACATTCGCGTCATATATTCTTATTACACTCCTTTCTTTGTTCATCCGCTCTACGTACCCAAACCATCGAATCATCCATTTCTTAATCTTACACATTACGCTCACATCAGCCTTGCATTATTTGCGAATATTAACATTTTCACACGGTCATACATAGTTTTACCACACATACGCATCGGGGATATCATTTCTACAGCATTCAGTCTACTTTCATCCTTCCTCTGCCAGTTTCATGTCTCCCTGCCATACGAATTGTGAGTATCAAAAATAAAAATATTAAATGTGTAAGTACCCTGTACACAGAGTGTACATCACCGGAGCTCGAGAGATTTTCTAGCACAGTAAGGGAGGGTTAAGGTAACGAAAAACGGTAAGTCAAACGGATAACATCAAATGAATTACCAAAAAAGAAAATGCCAGTGGAAACAAATCAACCATAATAAGTTATCGAATCGCGAATTCATCTCACCGAGCCAGAAGCATTATCCGGTTACCTACTTCCCCCCAGCGTTCTATTTCCACTTTAAAAGTTTTCAAACAAGAATTTTCTTTGCCTGGCGATACGATCTTTAATTGCGGAATCATCTCATTCGGCGCGACCCACTTCGGGCCGTGCAGTGGACGGGTACACTTGGCGGGAAACGGAGATTGGGTGCTTGATATTAAGCTAAAGAGAAGGCTCTTCAGTTCCAACTTAATAGCAAGCATTTAAAAAATACATACGAGACATTTCAAACGCGTAGAGCCAAATTTCGCACGTGCCGTTAATGGAAAAATATTCTGGAGGTGTTTTTTTCGATAAATGTTACTTGAGTCGCTTTTGTCTTCTCGTGAAGAGCGTAAAAGATTAGATACGTGGGTACTTACTTTCCTAACCCTTCCCTTTGTTGGTGTGCACTCAGTACGAAAATTTTGTATTTTATCTCAGTACTAAAATAGGATAAAAATGAATAATTGACATTTATTACTTACGTAAATCATTTTATTAGAAGTACATAGGTACATAAGTAAAATATTGTGTATACATCTTAAAAATGAGGAAAAACATCGGCCACACATAGGACGCATGATACGTTCATTACAACCGGCAGACCGCCGGCTAGTACTGACGACCGCGCATGGTGTGACACGGTGATCGAAACCCCGGACCCTTCTCGTTCACTACCGCACAACTCGGTAAGTTATCAACGCGCGCAGACAAACGTATATATTAACCTTTTTTTCCCGATTTATCGACAAAACGTTTTTTTCCGTTGCGTTCAATAAATACTCATATTTTAATTATTCTATCCAATACATTAATGTATTGCTTAGATACACCTAAAATAATAACTCTGTGTTTAGTATATTTACAGAGATATTTAAATAATTAGATGCATGTCTAATCAGTTGACAGCACCGGTCAGGAAGGGGTAAAGTAAAAGCAATATAATATGTTTTTCAACGCAAAAGGGTATTTTCATATGTGAATATAACTAAAAGTTTATATTTCTGATTCTGATAATCGCACTAAAAATTTGTAATTTTTTTTTCATTTTCATTCATAATTATTGATTTTAAAAACGATATAAAACAGCACACTTCGAAACGGTTCGAAGTAGCTAAAACGTCATTATGGTGTACACAACGCCACTGGCTGGTAAAATGGCAGTCATCGACGTTGGTCGGGGTGATGTCAACAACGCTATGTTCATGAACCAAAACGAACAAGTTGTTTTGGGCGCGTATCAAAAACAGCACATTTAAAATCGATATAGATTTTTTTTTAGTAAACGTAAAAATATAATTAAAAAATGCCATCGTTATCGTAATTTAAAAAACGAAAAGAAAAACAGCGAAAATATCATATTGTCTTATAGTTCTAAAAATACTAGTACAAGATATAAAACAATTTTTAACGTAGATAAAAACCGCACTAGAGTTGAAACCGATTGAACCCAGTGAGACTATGGCATACCTAAATGGGGTATGTTGTATTTACGGAGTGGAAGGGAAAGGAGACTACGAAGTGGAAGGTTGAGAAATAGCAACGTTTAGATTATTTATTATTTTTTTAAGAAAAAAAAACATTACGAATAACCTGACAAAATCTGAAAATCACCTACTCTCAATGCGGAAATGTTGCTTGTGTGGTGGATGGAGGACGAGGAATTAAAGTCACGATGCCTGGGTAGGAACCCGACGCGTTGCGAACTCAGCCACTGTCCTGTCAATAATAATTGAAGCTATTAAAATCCGTCACCGTGACTGAAATAGTATAGACTTGTATGCATGGGACGATGTATGAATGTGAAAGAAGCAAGGAGAACTAACTATCGTAACTACTCGACCACGGAGACCGTCAAAAACTAACAAAAATAAACTAATTACCACACTGTATTAGACTTTGACATCGAAATTTATCTTTCAATATCAGTGGAAGATACTCTCAGTATCGCCCTGGTGAAAGACTACCATTCAGAACTGAAACGTTCCTTGAAATGGCTTTTACCCGTGTTTGGTGACCAGATCCGAATAGCCAGATATTTACCCATCTTCCTCTTCCCCTTCTCCTTTTCCTCCCCAATACCTTCAGCCTCACAACATTCCCCAATTGGGGATGCCATAGTCTCATTGGCTTCAGACGGTTGGGAGCAGTTGGGACTCTTGTGCGGTATTCATATAAAAAAATTAAATCTCACTAATAAGGTCTATGCGATTTCAGTCAATGTTCATACTATAATAGCCTAGATATTTTCATGATTTTGCATAAAAGAAAGCCACTCTATTACAGTCGTCCTCACTGTATATGAAATGGTATAGGTTTTGTAGCTGATTTGCGGAAAGAAAAGTTACTCTATTACAGTTCTCACCATGTGTGAAATGGTATAGGTTTTGTAGCTGATTTTGCGGAAAGAAAAGTTACTCTATTACAGTTCTCACCGTGTGTGAAATGGTACAGGTTTTGTAGCTGATTTTGCGGAAAGAAAAGCTACTCTATTACAGTTCTCACCGTGTGTGAAATGGTACAGGTATTGTAGCTGATTTTGCGGAAAGAAAAGTTACTCTATTACAGTTCTCACCGTGTGTGAAATGGTACAGGTTTTGTAGCTGATTTTGCGGAAAGAAGAGTTACTCTATTACAGTTCTCACCGTGTGTGAAATGTTACAGGTTTTGTAGCTGATTTTGGGGAAAGAAAAGTTACTCTATTACAGTTCTCACCGTGTGTGAAATGGTACAGGTTTTGTAGCTGATTTTGCGGAAAGAAAAGTTACTCTATTACAGTTCTCACCGTGTGTGAAATGGTATAGGTTTTGTAGCTGATTTTGCGGAAAGAAAAGTTACTCTATTACAGTTCTCACCGTGTATGAAATGGTATAGGTTTTGTAGCTGATTTTGCGGAAAGAAGAGTTACTCTATTACAGTTCTCACCGTGTGTGAAATGGTACAGGTTTTGTAGCTGATTTTGCGGAAAGAAAAGTTACTCTATTACAGTTCTCACCATGTGTGATATGGTACAGGTTTTGTAGCTGATTTTGCGGAAAGAAAAGTTACTCTATTACAGTTCTCACCGTATGTGAAATGGTACAGGTTTTGTAGCTGATTTTGCGGAAAGAAAAGTTACTCTATTACAGTTCTCACCGTGTATGAAATGGTATAGGTTTTGTAGCTGATTTTGCGGAAAGAAGAGTTACTCTATTACAGTTCTCTCCGTGTGTGAAATGGTACAGGTTTTGTAGCTGATTTTGCGGAAAGAAAAGTTACTTTATTACAGTTCTCACCGTGTGTAATGGTACCGGTTTTTGTGTGATTTTGGGGGAAAGAGATTACTCTATTCCCAGTTCTCACGTGGTGAAATAATTTGGAGTTTTGTAGCTGATTTTGCGGAAAGAAAAGCTACTCTATTTTAGGTTTCACATTGTATGAAATGGGGTATAGGTTTTGTAGCTGATTTTTGCACAGAAAGAAAGAAGTTCACTCTATTACAGTTCTCTTTTTCGTGTGGAAATGAATAAGGTTTTATTACAGCCTGATTTGCGGAAAGAAAAGTTACTCTCATACACAGTTCTCACCGTGTGTGAAATGGTACAGGTTTTGTAGCTGATTTTGCGGAAAGAAAAGTTACTCTATTACAGTTCTCACCGTGTGTGAAATGTTACAGGTTTTGTAGATGTTTTTGCGGAAAGAAAAATTACTCTATTACAGTTCTCACCGTGTGTGAAATGGTACAGGTTTTGTAGCTGATTTTGCGGAAAGAAAAGTTACTCTATTACAGTTCTCACCGTATGTGAAATGGTACAGGTTTTGTAGCTGATTTTGCGGAAAGAAAAGTTACTCTATTACAGTTCTCACCGTGTATGAAATGGTATAGGTTTT
Organism: Halesus radiatus; assembly: GCA_022606495.2. Lineage (NCBI taxonomy): Eukaryota > Metazoa > Arthropoda > Insecta > Trichoptera > Limnephilidae > Halesus > Halesus radiatus. Next base: position 596 of record JAHDVE020005934.1, on the reverse strand, counting down.
GTAGCTGATTTTGCGGAAAGAAGAGTTACTATATTACAGTTCTCTCCGTGTGTGAAATGGTACAGGTTTTGTAGCTGATTTTGCGGAAAGAAAAGTTACTCTATTACAGTTCTCACCGTGTGTAATGGTACCGGTTTTGTAGCTGATTTTGGGGAAAGAAAAGTTACTCTATTACAGTTCTCACCGTGTGTGAAATGGTACAGGTTTTGTAGCTGATTTTGCGGAAAGAAAAGCTACTCTATTACAGTTCTCACCGTGTATGAAATGGTATAGGTTTTGTAGCTGATTTTGCAGAAAGAAGAGTTACTCTATTACAGTTCTCACCGTGTGTGAAATGGTACAGGTTTTGTAGCTGATTTTGCGAAAAGAAAAGATACTCTATTACAGTTCTCACCGTGTGTGAAATGGTACAGGTTTTGTAGCTGATTTTGCGGAAAGAAGAGTTACTCTATTACAGTTCTCACCGTGTGTGAAATGGTACAGGTTTTGTAGCTGATTTTGCGAAAAGAAAAGATACTCTATTACAGTTCTCACCGTGTGTGAAATGGTACAGGTTTTGTAGCTGATTTTGCGGAAAGAAAAGTTACTCTATTACA
>JAHDVE020005933.1:0-30976 GCA_022606495.2 Halesus radiatus | reverse complement strand
TCAGAAAAAAGGAACACGAGTCTTTCAATTCCAATACTTATCAGAATGACCTGGCCTTCCTATATTTGTATAATGACATTAGCTTCGGAGTCTCCGCATCCGCGGCATTTCTTCCACCGTTGGGCCTCGTAGTGCCAGATGGATCATATTGTTTTGTTACTGGATGGGGTACAACAAGCGTAAGTGACTTAAATATTAATATTTCTTGCAGCATGTTTATTTTTATTTTGGGTTTTGATATGATCCGTCAGTACAGCCAAACTGTCCAATAAGCCTAATTACATTCTAAGCTATATTTAAAAGATATTAATTTATTCAAAAGCCTTCTGGCGTTGGACGAAGGCACTCTTCAAAAAAACGTCACCAGTTTTACTGATTTAACGACTTTTATGCATTTGATGATATTTTTCTTGTTTGCTTTCCTTGTTTCCTTCTTATTTGGTTATTATTGTCAAAGAAAGGATTTTTTCGGACTTACAAAAAGATTTAATCGTCTTTATAAAATCTTTTTAATACTGAACAACTTGAAAGTAATCGGTTGGGACTTACCCGGTAGTGCCTATTTTTTCATCGTAAAACCTAACATTTAGGGATGTCAAAAATTAATGCCTATCACAAAGTAATCGAGAACTATCGTCATTGATTCCTTTGCATCGAGTCCAAAATATTTCTACACGGACTTACTGAGGAAAAAAGGTGAGAACAGGTCATTTATCAATTCTTTATTATGCACGATAGTTAGACTATGGGATGATATGCTGGATTTTACTTTTGCCGTTTCGATCCTCCAGGACCCAGGCATTCTACTCCCTTTCCTTAAAAAGGCACAGCATCCCATTCCACTGTACTAAATCAAATACCTTTGAAAAATGTACCCAACAAGGTAGTTCTTGTGTGGTCCCCGGGTGAACTTCTAGAGTGGAGGACAATAAATATTATTCTGTAATAAAAAACAAGTTTAGTAGAAAAAGAAATCAAAGAGAGCCCAGATAGGAGACCTCAAAGCCTTGCTTGGATTCAATATTATATTGGACCAGTTTTAAGTTATTTAGTTAGTACCTTCATCGTCTTTACTCTCTCTTATTTGGAAAATCGAGAACTCCCCCAGTTCAAAAAGGGTACCTCCTTGACTGTTCTACCATACGTATTTTTAATTGATCGATTTTTTTATTCTTTCAGGTTGGCGGATCTAAGCCATTCCAACTGAACAAGGTCACAGTTCCAGCGGTGAACCAGGATCGTTGCGTCAACGCATACTCCAGTATCCTCGCCGTGACTCCGAACATGATCTGCGCTGGTAACCTCGACACTGGGGGTATGGATGCTTGCGTGGGAGACACTGGCGGTCCATTGACCATCACCAACATTCTCATCGGCATCACCTCCTGGGGCATCAGCTGCGGAGTTGCTGACTATCCCGGCGTATACACTAGAGTGCCGATGTACAGGAACTGGATTGACTTGAACTTGGGGAACTAGCCGATTCCTTTATTTTGGTCTATTCTCCTAAATACCAAGTGTGGTGTGTGATTTTATTTTATACTCGTAGTTAAGCTAAATAAACATTTTGAAAAGAAAATACTCCCTTTTTAAACATATTATAATGCTTACTCCTATTTTGCCCCAATCTACCGATTGCAGAGCAGGCATTGACCTCTTCCCTGCTCTCCAAAATGTAATTACATTGCAACAGTCAATAACAATACATCATTCTCAATATGAAGAGTGGCTTAGGAATCTTGGTGTTCATATTTGATCCCGACCTACGGTAGTAGAAGAGAATGATCAATAGTAATAGGTCGCGTTGCACTTCCACCATTCCCCTTGAGCCAACGTTTCTATAACAAGCATCTATATAAAATCCGATCAACATAAATGGGAACGACAATATAACCCTCAAAATTTTTACTTAGTGTGTGACTTTGAAGGTTGCGTAGGCCACAATATAACAAGAACTTACTTCTGTGACACGACACCAATCCCTACTTAAAAATAAAAAAAATAAAAACATAATTTTTTCTCTACCGCAAACATTTGCCACGGTGATGGACACTGTTCACGTGAGGCTATCCCGAAACATTGTCTCGAGGAGTAGGTTTGTGCAAAACAGTTCAATTCCTTAACTTGATTTTTGATGTTATTTCATTTACTACCTTCAACATTTTTCGTTCATATTGACAAGAGTTGTTATCTCCGTGTGAGTGCATTTTTGACTTTTCCTTGAAATTAAGTGAAAGGCGTTAGTAATTTAGTAACTACACCGCACCGTGCAAAGTTAATCAGTATAATGTTTTTTAAATAAATATTGAAGAAACATTCCTAGGATCAACGATATAAAAACTAAAGATTGGTTTCACATTTCATCCATATGAATGTTAAACCTAATTTAGTTACCGAATTTTTTTTTACGAATACTAATTACGAAATTATCAGTTGTGGTCATCTGAAAATCTATGAACATATTTAGGTTAAGCCGTCCAAAATATTCCATTTGCGTTCGAATCCGTAAACCATTCTTCAAACAAGTAATCATTTGGTTATCTGGCATCAATAAATATATTTGATTAAATTGATTGAAAGTGTTTAAAAATTAATTATGTTATCATTACATATTTAATCACAGTGTCTACTTTAAATAGCATCGGTGTTGACTTTGCACTAGAAATAAAATGTTATGTTTCGTCTTGTTGGTCGCTGCATTTGTTTGTGCAAATGGTGAGTCAGTTCCGTTCATTTGTTAAGACTTTTGATTTGTTTATATTTCTTTTACATCTAATTTATTTGTTTTTAATAATCGTTTTACTCCATTTATTCTAGTTCATTATGAGTTGTGTATATTTGTGTTTGTTTTTGTTAGTGTTCTGTTCTAAAATCAAGCACAGCAGCCGTTATGATTCAGAATAATATAAGTTTTATCGAATATGGTGATTTTTGGATAAAAATGATAAATCGGTTTTGTAAACTAACAAATCAAAACGCCCCTGACGTCATATGATACCGATCGCAGCGCCATTGCGGAGCATTGTGGGGTGATCGAGAACTATTGTGACGTCATCTGGTCTAAAATCGTGTCAATATCTTTTCAGTTCATATTGGGGCCATTTTCATTATGAAAATAAAAAAAACTTTATAAATTCATAATGTGCGAAAAGTTTGGTTAAATAGTCATATTATTCTGAAAAAAAATTGAACGTCGTTCCCCATTAGCCAAATATAAATCCTTACCCATCTTGCCGGAGGGAAAGATTGTGCATATGAAGTGTAAATAACGCACAATGTTGATACAGACGTTTTCGTGCGTGCTTTCCAGCGTTCTTTACGCGTTCAAGCTCCCCTGATCACGCAGGGTAGTGTGCGTGTAAAGGCAACTAGATGTGCAATCCTGGAGCGTGCGCGACAATCTGCATTCTTTCGAGTGCGATAATGTTTAAAATAGTTTAATACACGCGCTTTCACGTATGTTTTCTCGCGTTCTTTACCGCGCTCTTTCTCGCACTCCTGATACGCATGAAAGAGTGTGCGTGCACAGGCGGCATTCGTTTACTTTTTCATTTTACAACATTTTCATTCATGTTAATATTTACTCATCTAATTGTTTTACACAATGCCAAAATTTTATCTTAAATATCTTGTGTTCGTAATTATGTTACATTGCTTTACAGGCTTGGTGCAATGTTTTGCAGTTTGCAGTTTTTGGTCGATTTTATGTTGGCTTAGTTGATATGTACATCAAAACTTTGTACCTAGATTTATCTACATTTTTAAATCACTATGAATCAGATTATTAAAACACTTGTACTGCAGCGTTAACACTTATGCTCATTTCCGCAGTAAGTAACACAAATGTTCTATGTATATACTTGCACACTCCGTAGACATATAATACATCTTGGTGGTTACAAAACTCCTGCAGAATAACAAAGAATAGCTCGTCCTTTTTTTACCAATATAACTAGTTTTTTTAAAATGAATTATAAATGCAGCTCCACAGCCTGCAACGGATTTAGTATGATAAAGGTAATAATCAAAGGTTCTTTTAATATTCTGGTGCCTTCTCCGGCTGTCATCGGGGTGATCTTTACTCCATCGATTGTAGCCCTGAAATACTGCACTCGCTGCATTCGCGGAGATTTAGAAGCCATGACGTGCAGCGTTTTATCTGCCTTCCATCTATCTTCCTCTGAGTTATCCAATCCTTGATACTTTAAAAGTAAATAATTTTACTCCCCAATTGAGGATTCTTTGTGTTTAGGGAGGAGGTACTATCATGAGTTATATTACGGAATACGGATCAATTGTTTTCGAATTGATCAAATTGAATCTGTTCAGAAGAAATTCTTACGTATCTTGTCATGTCGATTGGGAGTTCACCATCTACTAATGGGCTATCAGCAGAGACCATTTGAAATTTGAGAGCCTCCACAAAAGAAGAATATTAATTGATTTGACTATGTTTTACAAAAGTGTTAATTATCTGGTTGATAGCAACTTAGTGAGTAAGATCACACTTTACGTCAGACTCAGATTTACACGAAATTTTGATTTGTCTGGACAGACATATACCTGAATAATATGGGATATCATAATCATACAAAAAAACGTCAAGATTGAACAATGAAATAAGTAGACATCACAACATTGACATTTTCTCAAATATTATAAATCCATTTAAAATCTCAATACAAAAAGCCATACCTGACTTTTATAAAAGACTTTTTTACGTCTTCATAAATAAAATTTAAATACGAAATTATATTTAAAGCAAGTAAAATCTTTGAAATTCTATTTTTATGGGTAAATAAACATTGTGATATGTAACTAAATAATCCATAAACATTATTGCTTACATCACACATGTTGTAAACACACTCATTAGAGATATTTACAGTCCGATTGTATCTATTTGACATATTATGTGTGATGTTTTTAATGTAAATGTTTGGTTTGTGTTTCTAATAAATAAAAAATATCACGTAGTCGGGATATAAGTTGAATATTTTTGTCTAATGATCACGAGACAGTAAAGTTTCTTTTAAAATCTATCATATTGTTCCAATTTCTACAAAAACGATGACGAATTTTGAAATTAGTTATGTTACAAATATAGGTTTATTTCGATGTGCCTTTATATTCACATTTCAAGGGCATTAATCTCTCAATCTGAGACTGATGTTTATCCATATTTGCTTCTCGCATTTCAGCGGCGGTTCTGCCACAAGTCAAGATAACTGGTGGGACCGTGACCACCATTAGTGAGGCTCCATGGCAAGTGGCTCTCTTGTACGACTCTTCCAGCAGTGGAACCTTCAGCCACATCTGCGGAGGAACCATCATAACCAGATACTGCATTCTGTCGGCTGCACAGTGTACTTACGAGTAAAGTACAATGATTTATAATTTTTTTACCATAATATTAAACATCATCGATGGAGTTAAAAATTAAAATGCAAATACAAGACGGCTTTTCAAGATACAAGGTTACAATATTCCGTTTATTTTTGTTCATTTGGAAATATATAAAACATCATCGAATTCGTTCGTATAAGTCCACAAAAATGCCTAGTTTTGAATTGAATTAATGAAGGTTGCATATGTTTTTAAGGTCCCATTCTTCACAATGGAGAATTCGCGCTGGATCTTCCTTCCACAACTTCGGCGGACAGGTCATCCAAGTCAGTAGTTTCCATGAACTAGAAGGCTATAATAACGTCAACCTAGCAAACGATCTGGTCATCCTCCGTCTGAGCAAGCAGATAACCCTTGGAAGCTCAGCAGCCACGGTGATGCTGCCTGCACAGGGAATCTCAGTGTTGGATGGATCCATGGGAGTTGTGACAGGATGGGGCCGTCTTTACGTACGTATAAATCATCTAATATAATAAAATTTTGATAATGCACAGGAAATACAAATATAAAACGCTTTAAGGTCTATTCAAAGTGCAACCGCTAGCTTTATTATTGATCTAATGAAAGGAGATGAAAATAAGGTAAACTCAAAGTTATTTTATAGTTTTTTTGATATAAGAAAGGCAACTCACATGCATATTTTGCGACCAAAATATTGCGTAGAACATCGTCTATTGTATATATTTATTGCATGAAAAAAAACAGTAATTCAGTCATTTTTCATTTGAAAAAGGGAAATTAATGAGGACTTTGCAAAACGTCCCCATCGGTACGAGGTCATGGGTCTATGTCAAAAATAGAGGCGGTATTATTAAAATTATTGCTATTGATAGACGATTCCAAAAGGGAGTAAAAATCAAGTTGTTCAAGGAGCCATTAAGCTCGCAGAAGAGGCTACGCTGCATTCAAATTTTCCATAAAACACGACAGAAGGAGATGAAATATACCAATTGTGCATTTGTTACTGGTTGTAGGTTGGGGGCAACATTTCTGCACAGCTTCACGCCGTGACCGCGTTTTCACGTATAATAGCTTATTATAAATTCTGAAAGACTATATAATTCTTGCTGCAGACACCATTTGTCTCATCTTCAAGAAGGTCATGTATCACCCAGTCCTTGTGTATCACCGTTGTGAGAAGATAGTGAAATATTTTAACCAAAAGCTTATTTACATCTGATTCCAGGCCGGTGGCGTCATTCCATCCCAACTTCAAATGGCGAGCTTGCCCATCTTCAACCAGGAAGATTGCGTGTCCGTTTATACCGGCTTCAACCGCGTGACCTCCAGCATGATCTGCGCAGGCTACTCGGGCGGGGGTGTGGGTCCCTGTCAGGGAGATACTGGGAGTCCCTTGACCATCAACAACGTACTCATCGGGATCACTTCCTGGGGTAGGGACTGTGGGGAACCGCTGTATCCTGCGGTCTACACCAGGGTGCCGATGTTCAACAATTGGATTGACGCAAATACTGCGGACTATCAATGAGGACTCGCATTTCCTCTATTTTTTAAATGCTACAATTATAATATTTCAATCTTGTTTCTGTGTTAATGCTTTATTACTTCTTACCTGTAAAAATACCCGAATATATAAAAGATGAATTTATTTATTCTGTTATTAATTTCTAAATATTTTGTTGAGTCATAATTAATAAATTAATTCGAATTTCTTTGTTTACAACACTGTTTTAAATATATGAATATGTTTCTAAACAATTTTTTACATTTTTAATTAATTACTTACCTACTTTCATCACTTATTGTTATTTTTTATTTATGTTTTTAATTTGTCTATTCTTGCATTATTATTTTATAAATATGTCATTTGTCTGTAATTGTTATTATTTTTAGTATACTGTGTATCCTGATGAGGAAAGCTTCGCTTTCGAAATATGTTGATATTTATTTATTAAAAACAGTGGTGTAAAAAAAGTATTTCTTATTAATTTATTAATACGTTATCATTTTTATAGGCGCGTTTGAGGTGATTTTCTGTGAAATAATAAAATGATCACTATTGTTTAAAACTTAAAGAATTAGAAATGATTATTCTTTAAAGGCATTTTTTTCTGAAAACCTTCTCTGCATGATGTAGGATCAAAAACGTTTCTGATAGAATTTCTAATTTCTGTTGTATTATTTTTTTCCAAAACAAATCAAAACATATGCTTTATTAGCATGCTATTTATTTTATTTTGTTCCTTTTTAATAATTAATACGTAGGTACCTTGCAGATCCATAAAAAGTTTTTGCGTTACTATTATTTGAATTTTTGGGGGTATGAACACAGATTAAAAATGGCTACTTACAAAGCATATTTTACTTTAGGTAATGCTACAATAATTTACAGTTAGCTATCAAAGCAGCTGATCAGTTTAGTGGTTGGTTTCAAAGGATTTGACATTGAAAACGAAATTGAGCGAAAATGAAATTGGATCATTAATAAAACACCGAAATTCAGGAAACGTCAATAACATCAGGTATGAACTTTGCAGCTGTGAAACAAAATAGTTTATTTTATTTTACGTGGACCGCGGTAAAATACATGAGATTTCTTAAAGTGAGGGACAAACAAATTTAAAGATTGCTGTTGATCCAAGTCCTGTACATTGGGACTCTGGTGTAGACTCCGGGGTATTGTGGCTCTCCGCAACCTCGTCCCCAGGAGGTGATTCCCACGAGGATGTTGCTGACCATCAATGGACCACCGGTATCACCCTGGCACGCGTCCATTCCTCCGATGCCGATGCGACCGGCACACAGCATGTTTGTGGATACCGCGTTGAACCCGGCGTAGGCAGACACGCATTGATTCTGGTTTACGGATGAAACCGTCATCTTGTACAGCTGGGTTGGGGTGATTCCACCGGACTGAAAACATAAAAAAAATAAAAAAATAAAAACGGTTTCTAAACAAGTTCAGCATAAATAACAGACCAGAAGGTAGATATATATAAATGAAGGTAGACAGATGGAAGAAGATAGGTAAATAGACAGAACAGAGAGATATAAATTGTTTTTGTGTTTTGCATTTAATTTAAAAAAAAAATTATGTATGTCTAATTTAATAATTTTATTATTAAGTTCTGCAAGTATTACCAAAAATAACACAGAGAACATAACAAGACAATGATCAGAAGGGGTATTCGAAGGGGTGTTACTTGTGAAGCCAAGGCGTGAGGATTTAAATAATATTAAAAAAAAAAAAACAATAGCTTTGTTTTACACCACTTTTATTTATACTTTAGCCGACCGGGTTTCGTTACTACCGTGCTTCTTCAGGGCAGTATACAACTAAACTATGAACTAAGATGCACATGTGTTATAGATTGATACAAACAGGCTAGTGAAGGGTCAAGGGTGGGAGATCAGCAGGTACCTGCTGACCGGGAAGGGAATGTACTTTGTTCATTGGGAATAATTTAAGGATTGGACTTTTATTTAAATTTATTTGATTATTTATGAGTCTACTATTAGTGTTTTTGGCTTTCCTTATTTCTAATGCTTCTAAGTTATCTAGTCGAATGCCTGTTCCATTTTACCGGTCGGCTAAAGTATAAATAAAAGTGATGTAAAACAAAGTTATTTTTTTTTTTTAAAATTATAATGTCACATCACCAAGTTACCACTTCATATGAAAAAATATATATATATATATATTTTTTTTTTTTTAAATAATAAAGTAGAATATCCGTCGTCAAACGTACGAGTACACAAAACTCTCGATCGTTAAGCTTGAACTTGATAATATTTAATCAGTTTTTTTCGTCTAGAGTTGTTGGATCAATCCAACAATTTCATGATTCGATGATTTTTTTTTCCTAATAAGCAGTGAACTTTTGAGAAAAAAAATTAAAACGAAATCAAATGTGAAGCCGGGCAGCACAGCTTATTAGATATGACAAGACATGATATTTTGAGGTAATCCATTGACTGGTGGGTAAAATGCTTTCCTCGCTTCTTTGGATAACATTTTATTGGTAACTACCGCCTTCAGTCCTCCAATAATGGAGTTTCCCGTAATGGCCCATCTTCAATTCATTTTTATGTTAAAATTATATTAATATTTACCGATAGCCTTCCCCATCCAGTTACAAAGCAAGCTGCGTTGTCCACGATGGTCAGTCCTTGGGCCGGGAGGGTGGCGGTTGCGGCGCTGGTTCCAAGGGTGATGGGGTTGGCCAGGAACAGGATGGCCAGGTCATTGGCGAGATTCACCGAGCTGTACTGCTCATGGATCTTGAAGGCAGACACCTGGATCACCTCTCCCCCGGAGTTGTGGAATGAAGACCCAGCGCGAATTCTCCATTGATAAGCGAAAGTGCTAAAATTAATTAAAAAAAAACACACAACGTCATTAATGTAAAATGAAGACGAAGAAGGACCTGTAAAGCAGAATCAAAATCTACTTAGGAAGCATTAATAACATATAGAACAGATATAAAATCCGATATCTGCATAAAATATTAAGTCCACCACAAGCAGCCCCAAGAGTCCAAGAGCTTCGACTGAAGTGCTATACTATCTGTATGTAGATACTCACTTCTATTTGTACATTTTCATACAAACAATCTTATGGAACTATACATTTTTAATAAATAATATATTTGTATTTGAAGCCAACCGGGTTTCGCTTGAACACACGCTTCAATGGGGCTTGAGTTTAACTATAGTCTTGTAATTATAGATATAAATGACCACATATATCACATAAGATAATAATGGTATGACGGTATAGGTATAAGAGAGAGAGAGAGAGACAGAGAAAGAGAGGAGGGGTTAGTATATAATTGGAAGGAAGATCAATATCCGGTAAATCCCCGAAGACGATCCTCGATGAAACGTGATCGAAAGAGGTCAGTATGTGTAAAACAATATAAGAATGTCAAATTTTCACATAATATCCATGGAAATCAAAATTTGGTACAATCCTTAAAAATATTTTTAATAATCAGACATTGAAAATAGCATTTTTTGTTTTAAATCTGGATAGATTAAAAATGTGAAATATTTGCTTACCTGTAAACGCACTGAGCAGAAGAAAGGACAGCAGTTCTGCTGATGATTACTCCACCACAGGCCTGGTTATAGGAGCCAGAATTGTTGCTGTCGTACAGCAGAGCCACTTGCCACGGAGCCTCGGTGATTACCGCCAATGTTCCACCAACTATCTTGACTTCCGGCAAGACAGCGGCTGAAAGACAGTCAAGATAAAATTAGAAAAAAAAATTTCGTCAATAGTAATATAGTAACGAAATAACCCAAGAAATAAATAATGGAAACCTTCCTGATGGTAATACATGAATGCCAATGCTTTAGAACTAGGAAAACAGTTGTTACTCGAAAAATAAATAAGAATCATGGCTGAAATGAACCTCGGTATTATATAAACAACACTTGCACTGATTTGAATAAGTACTTAAATTTGATTGGATGTTAATACATCCAGTTGAATTATAGTTCTATCAAAAACTCAACACTTTTAGCTAAATAAAAAAATAAAAACAGTAGATTATGTAAAAATTGCATCGATGCACTAATTTATCGGACACTTTGCAGTTAATTATAAAAAAACAATGATACTTTGAAATGAAATAATAAAATAAAATGTACAATTATTGAAGATAATATTAAAAAATCTCAAATGAAATATGAAATAGAAAAGACACAAAAAGAAATAAGAGGAGAATGTTGAGAACTCACCATTTGCAAATGCAAAGCAAGCGATCAACAATGCAACACAAAACATTTTGGAAACTGTTTGACTACTGTAGAGTTTACGTGCTATTTAAGGCGTCACAGGATTAGTACACATATTGATAACCGTTTTCCAGTACATCTGTGTCACTATCTTAATTATTAAAGTTTAATAGATAACAACCTGGTGATTACGTGCTACCGGGTAAATTAGACGGAAAGTCAATTAAAATTGATGAAACTGTCTTTTGATCAAACTTGATAGATAGCCTTGGCGACAATTTCGGTAGATTATAGATATTTCTACAAACTCTTAAAAACATAACAATAAACATGAAACACTTATCCTAATCTAGTTTCTAATCTAGTTTGGAATTCTCAGTAGAAGGATTTGACAACAAATAGACCCTTCAATCAATAAAAAAATAAAAATAAACAGATTTTGAAATTTGAAGATCATAATACCACCACTCAATTTTCCGTCAAAGTTTGTTAACTTGCTTATTGAAGTGTTGAGTGTTATTAAAATCACCAACAAGGTGCGTGCGCACAGAATTGCAAACTCAATACTGTTTTGTTGTTTTTTTTTAAATTTTATGTAAATCAAATTTAATAATGTTGTTAATAATAATAATAATAATCGGATGATTTTTATAGCGCCGTTTTTGTGAAAAATCAGCTCAAGGGCGCTGTACAAATCTTACTTCCTATTCTTGCATTATTCCTATATTACATCTATGACATTTTTTTTGGACAGGCTATCATTACACATTATCAGATTATGTATGTCTAACATATTTTTTTTAAAATTTTATTATTTTTTATAAGTAATTATTTTGGATATTGTACATCCTGTATCATCTTTAAAAATGCCTTAAAAAGTAAATTTTGTAAAATTTTTAAATGAATAAAGAATTGAATTGAATTGAAGGCCGGACCGGTCGCCGCAAGCTCGTGGGTAGGTTGGGTGGCTGTCGGGTTCAGGATGCGGCATATTTGGGGAAGGCAGGCATTCAAGGCCGGACCGGTTGCCGCAACCTCATGGTTTGCGGATCCTCTTGAGAAAGATGGTGTTTGTTCCACGTCTGGAGTGATAATGATAGCATTTACTGCAGTGCATACGGGTTTTATAGGCCGAACTTGTTTACACCAAAATATGTGCAGTTGTCCTTGCAGATGTTATTTGTTATGATCCAAACTGCAGGTATTGTTCTTTTGATGAGCTTTGTTTACCCCGAAATATGTGCACGTATCCTTGCAGGTGTTGTTTGTTATGAACCAAACTGTAGGTGTTTACATAGAGGTCAGTCAACTGGTACGTGTCGTTTTTGTTTACTTCAAGATACGCAGAGGTCACTCAACTGGCAAATATTATTGTTTTTCTCTTTTCGAATTGATTCATATGGTTCAGTTTGATACACTCAGCTTCACAGTTGGTCTCATGTAAACTCCAGAACTTTTCTGAACCCGGACAGTCCTAACTTGTCTATCCACGGCAGGTAGAGGTTGAAGGACACGGCCACGTGGCCAGCTATTCCGGGGTAGTTTCGGGTCTATGATGACTTCTAGGTCATCCTTCTAGATAGGAGTGATCGGATGGTGCCATATTTGTCGAGTGGCCATGGTGGGAGGATACTCGCGGAGTTATCGCCTCCAAAACATGTCTGCGAGTTGCTGGCCAACATGCCACTGCAGCGAAGGCATAACTATTCTTTGTTTTTACCGTAGAGGGAAAATAAGGAGCGATTTCCGGCTGATTCTGGCAGGAAGTGGTTTGGTGTCACGGGACTTCGTCTCGTGGATCTATTGAAATATGAGTTAGCGGTCTGTTGTTTACCATAAATTCGGCTTCTGCCAGCACAGTGCGCAGGGTTTTCTCCCTGGGTGCTCTTTTTATGGACCGTACTAACCTCTCCCAGGCTCCCCCCGATGTCCTGTATTTCCATGGTCTCAAACATTCTTGTATCCCGGTTCACTGATACTATGGGGTCTTTCATCTCGTTATCAGCGCCGTGAAATATTGTTCTGTTGTCCGAGTATATTACCGAGTATATTACTCGTGATGTCATCTATTTGGAAGCTTCGTTTGCATGGTTTCTGCTAGGACTTTACCCTTTTCAAGATTTATTTCTACCTGGGGGGTGGTTTTTCTACCCGAGGTGTGGAATGACTATGGCAGCGCATAGGGCTTTAAATACTCCTTTTTTTTAAATTTATTTGTAATACTATTTCTTTTGTAATTTACGATGTAATCGTTTCTTTCTTTTATTACTAGAGCTCACATATCAAGGGACAAGGCTACTGTGTATGCCGAGTGCGTATCTGAAGCGTACCCAGGTGCTACGGGTGGTTCAGCATCATTGGCTTGGGTTGCCGAGTCGTTGCAAACTCGTGTGTAGACTGGTCAGTCGTGGTGTGGGCGCAGTTTTCTGCATATCCGGTGCCGGCATTCAAGGTCGGGCCGGTTGCTGCAAACTAGTAAAAAAAAGAGTTGGCTATCGGGTGGGCTCGGTTTGCAGCATATCCGGCGTCGGCATTCAAGGTTGGGTCGGTTGCTGCAAACTAATGGATAAATAGCCCATTGTTGTCTAACCACCTACAGTTGAACCCTGTTACAATGATTACTGCCTCAGCAAGTTCACAGTTATAACAAGAAATTACCCAATGATATTATGTATTGGATATATAGATAACAGAGGTAGGTAAGCAGGTACGTATGTACGTATAATCAGGAACGGCTATACAGAGTACATTTAAGTCTATTCCTCCGTGTTTGCTATATATGATTCGTGTTCTCGAGTTGCTACATATCACACAGCAAACAGCTGGTTACAGCAAACTCATGGGTAGACTGGCGGTCTGCTTAGCGTGACAGATGTTTTTCACCCAATGAGAGTTGACATGGTTTGCATATTGTCATTTGTCGGACGTCTGAGGGGGGTTCTCCTCCTAGAGCATATCCCAAGACTAGACGTGAGGTATTGGTTGGTCGCTCAGTGGAGCCTGAGGCAAGGGGACTCAGGGTGTCGGCGGGATAAAGACGTCTCTCTGCTTACCTGGCGGGGACGTGACATTTCGGATGTGGAGGCCTTACGGCCGCTGCGAAGCGATGGCATCTCCGCTGGAGTAGGACTGAAGGCGTTTTGTGTACATCCGGCTCGAAGGACCAAATTGTACGAGAATATAAGCCCGCACAAGAAAAATAATGTAAATAATTTGGCACCGGTACACAGGGACGCACGGGTATTGTGATTTTCAGATCCTCTTGATATAGGTGTTTGGTAGTTTCCCAATGGAGATGTCTAACCAGCTACAGTCAAACCCCGGCAGATTCGGAGGACGGCATTCAAGGCCGGACTGATCGCCGCAAGCTCGTGGGTAGGCTGGGTGGCTATCGAACTCAGGTTGCAGCATATCTGGGGATGTGTTCAAGGCCGGACCGGTCGCCGTAAGCTCGTGGGTTGGCTGGATGGTTGTCGGGCTCAAGTTGCGGCATATCCAGGGATAGCATTTAAGGCCAGACCGGTCGCCGCAAGCTCGTGGTTTGCGGATCCTCTTGTGAAAGATGTTGTTCGTTCCACGTCTGGAGTTAGAATGGGTTTTATAGGCCGAACTTTTTAATGCCAGAATATGTGCAAGTGTCCTTGCAGGTTTTATTTCTTATGATCCAAACTTGTTTTTTGTTTTTGTTTCATTTATTTTATTTTAGTTATTTGTACATTTAAGTTTACAAAATAACTAATTATAACTCTTATAATATTACATATTCTCGTAGAATATGATAATTTAAAAACTAATGGTTTTTTCTTGTTTAACTTAATGTGTTTTTTACAATCTATTTTAAATTTATTAATTGTTTAATTTGATTGGGTCCGGAAGAGCATTATAGCATTTCACACCTATATAAAATATGCTATTTTGCGTATTGGCTTTGTTCTTTTTCGGTAGCCTGATATCCTTACATGTTCTTGTCAGCATTTGTTTTACTGTTAGCCAATTTAATTCCTCTAACATTTTAGCTACTTTTGAATATCTATTTCGCTTTAACAATATTCTCATTGCCCTATTTTGGAGAATTTGTAATTGGTTCTGTTCTCTGTCGTTACACAAGTAAAGTATCGATGAGCAGTAGTTAAAATGTGGAGCAATAATAGAGTTGTAAATTGTAACTGTCGTCTTTCTGGACATTTTTGGACGTATTCTTCAGGTCTTTACGTAGAGGTCAGTCAACTGGTACGTGTTGTTTTTGTATACTTCAAAATACGCAAAGGTCACTCAACTGGCAAATATTATTATTTTTTTTTTTGATTTTCTTTTTTTGAATTGATTCATATGGACCCGTTTGATACAATAAGACTATAGGAACATCGTAATATATTTTAGTTAAAAAGTGATTCAATCAAAATAGGTGTTTAGCGATGATAACGTTTTCTTCCATTCTCATTATTTAATAATATAACACGAATATCTTATTGCCCCATTACTAAAAGTATGTGATTCCAAGCATGTTTCAAAGGGCAATTATTAAATTGTTTTCCGTTCCATAATGCTTCGATTATCGTATGCATAACATAGAATACTTTTTCTCTGAATCATATCGAAGCGTGTACCAATATGAACCCCGTTTTTGGACAAATTATCCATAGCGAAAACCTTTATATATTATATACTTTAGGATAAAGCTTTCTAATGTACATTGCTTGTATATTTTCATACTGTTATTACTTAGTTTTTATTAACACAGATTAAAACTGTATAACGAAGGTAAAAACGTAGTTAATTACTTGAAAGCATGTAATAAATAACAAGTCACCTATATATTATCATTTAATACGTCTTTTTCTCTTATTATGAAATAAATTTGAAAGAGTTGATCAGATAAAACAATTAGATGTCTCGGTATTCGAAATATTTGTTTCTGGATGTTTTTGTTTGAGACGCGAATAAATTATTGAATTTTTTTGTCAACGAGATTTTTTTTGAGAAAAAACAAAACTCATCAGTAACAAAATAAGAGCACAATGAAACATAATTCGGTCTTATGTTTACATTAAAATGTAATCTATTATGTATTTGTTATTATAAACTCAGAGCAACAGATAACACATCGACCCCTTAGAGCTAAAACTCAATAGGTGCCATACTAGATATATGGCTTTTACCTCTAATGGGACGACATTATAAATTATTGAAAGCAACATGAGTTACTTATATGAGAATATCTGCGCATTCATTTTGTGTGAAGGAGGTTAAATTTTTATTTGTGTGTCGCCGGAGTTTGTATGGAATTAATAACAGGGTTGACACTCAATTTAGTCGGGTATTTTAATACAAAATACAGCATTAATATTTAGTATATTTCACATATTTCGGTCCTAAAATAGGTTCTTTGCCACTATTGAGACAAGATTTAAATGTGTCGTATTCATTTATTAAAATTTTATTGATAAAGGAATGTATGATAATGCCGTCTTAAATGTACGTATTATTATTGTCAAATGAGAACAAAAAGCGCATGTGGTCATACCCGCGGAAAACAAGTTATTAGTTTAGTATTTATTGCTTGTAAAATATTTTTTTGGAAACAGAAAATAATGAATTTTAATAAGCTTCTCTATTGTACCGGAGAGCTTTGAATTTTAAAAATATCTACAATTTAAAACAGAAGAAAACTAAAGAAATAAAAGTTGGAATTTCAATAATTTTGGACGTTATAAAATACTTTTTAATGGGGAAAGATTATTAACCCAATTATTATTTCAATTTTCAATATTGAATAAAAAGTACCCATTATATAATCATACATAATAATTAATTATTACGAGTATCATCGAAGAGTTAATTTTTTCATGTGAATACCGCTTTCCAACTATTTCAAAGAGTTCCAAATTTTCTGCTTTCTAGTGCGGGAGCCACTGGGATTATGGCAACCTCAATTGGGGTATGTCGTGAGGCTGCAGAAACTGGGAATGGTAAGGATATGGGGAAGGTGAAGATTGAGGAGTACCTGGCTCTTCAAATTTGGTCATCAAACTCGGGTAAAACTATTGCAAGCTATTTTTAGAATCTGAAAATTGACCTTTCACCAGGGTGATATTGAAATGATTTTTATTTTATTTATTTATTCTTAAATTTAATTATGAAAACTAAAATATTAGCCACTGATAATCTCACTAGGACAATCCTGTGTTGAGATGAGCGGCTTTACAATTTAATAATAATCAGTAAATAGTAATAAGTAAATAATAATACATAAATAAAGTTAATATTAATAAGTAAATAATAGTAAATAAATAATAAAAATTAGATAATAATAATAAGTAAATAACGATCAGTAAATAGTAATAAGCATATAATAATACTCATTAACTATGAAGTAAATATTAACAATTAAATAGTATTAAGTACATAATAATAATAATAAAAATAGGTAAATAATAATATTTAACTAAAAATAAAAATATGTAAATAATAATTTGTTCACTTAATGATTGTGATTGTTCACTTCGTATATGTATACCAGATTGCTTAAATGTGATGAATTTTAGTGAAGACCCTGTATCAAGTGTATACGTATACGTATGTACACACTTTATAAATGTTTGTATGAGCGGTCGTAAACTGGGAAATGTTAGGATAAATGTCATATCAAGAGAGATTTAATTAATTTTAGCACGTACACCATCAATCAAGCTTTAATATCTTTCCTTGTTATGGTACTAAAATTGTTGAAACGTGGGGCAGTCTAATTAGTTTCCCCCGAAACGGGCCAAAACGCGTTGGAATAAAACCCCAACTCGAAAATATATCCCGCTTTTATGGTGATTCAAAAGGATAAATTTTAAACCGCGGATAAAAGTGTATCGGTTTACCCACATCGGGTAAATCACCCAATTTAACAAATGGGCTTTATTTTGTCATCGGAGTGCTTTACGAAAAGCTGCGAACTTTTTAAATTTTCGTACATTTTTTTAAGTAAAATTTTAATATCAGGTATAGCAATGGCTTTCAAACTTTTTTAGAGATTAAATTTTTGCATAAATGTTATTTTCTCTTTATATAAAAATGAATCTTTGTCAGTGTGTCCTGATTTTCTCGACAATTAATAGACCGGTTTCGCTGAAAGTAGCACAGTTTATGCTTATTAGTGCCGGGAAGGTTTAGAAAGCAGTTTAAAGGAAATTCGATATATAAAACTGTTGCTAATAAAAATATTGAACCCGGCATGTTATATTGAAGTTAGCCCATAGATATACCGCTCTGGTAGTTTATTTATATAATTTTGCAGGTGTACTTCGTATGTGGATCTCTCTCAATAATGACACACTTCTGGGTCTTCCCCAATTTAAATATTAGAGAGATATGTAATTTATTTATATATTATAACATTTATACGTTGTTTACTAATTATTAGCTAGTTTAATGAATAATGTAACGTATTAAGGGAATTTATGGGAAAAGATGTTCCCTACTTGCTAGGCTAGCTTGGACTATGTTATAGCAAGTATCTCTTTCGGTTCGTAGTAATATAAAATAACCTATTTTGTGTACATATGTTACACAATAATTTTCAAAAAATTAACATACTATTTATTAAGGTCTATCTAATAGAAAAATATTACGGGAGTAAGTAAAACTTACCCGATAATAATTTTAAACAGTAGAAAGTAAGGTAAAATGCAAAAAAAACAACACAGAAAATTAAAAACAACACAGGAATAAATTAAAATAAATTTACGCGTGTCATTTTAAGCAGCCGTAAGATTACTCATTAAACGTTTTTTTATAAATCTAGTATATGAAGATACCAAGGAAAGTATATTTGTCTGAATACAGTACAAGTGGAGGGTACTTGCAGAAAACCCTTTGTCGCGCTTCTGGTACTGCGTCTGTGGGACACTGATTTGTTTAGGATGTATTGACACGATATATTCATCGATCTATATTACAATTTGGCTGGATGTCTAGCTGGATAACTAGACTGTTGCCCCGAGATTAAAGAGAGTGAGATTTGAGACAATTATACTATATTTAGGTCAGGCGTACACGAGTAACTTGTGTCGCGGTGACAGTTGGGCGACTGTTTCAAAATATATACAAAACAAAACAAAAAAATCGCCCATTGCAACATCTGTGCAATTCCAGGGCCGCCGAGAGTAGGGTTCAGAGGGAATAAATTACCAAAATGGCGCTGTAAAAATCATCAAATTATTGCTATGGCACATAAAATTAAGAGGTGTAAAAAATGCTTCTACATACATTTTTGTTTATTGAATTTTAAGAACAAAGACAAACTTTCACAGGTTACGAATAACCTGACAATATTTAAAAATCTCTTACCATCATCAAAGTAAGTGGAGGATGTTGCCGTGTCATGATGGACGACTTAACCAACCGAGGAACTGAACTCTCAACGCTATGTGATATGTAACATACCGTGGCGTACCCAGGTGGCCCGCCCATCCGCCCAAAAAAATGTAGCGTATGATGCGTTCGTATAATATGATCACATAATGATTACAGTGGTTTATGTTTACTTCCATTCGTACTGACTCAAGCATAGTGCGATATGGGAGCTATTGGGTAATTCAGTTCAATCGAATCACTGGTTACTATCATCAAAATATAAATAATTTCAAATATTCGTGAAAAATTTTAGTGAAAAATTTTACAATAAGGACTCCCACACGCACAATACAAAAAAATATACAAATCCCAAACACAAAATGTTCAATGTATAAAGGTATGTGTAACTTAGTTCCAAGCGAAATGAAAAATGTACCTTAATTAAACATGTTTAGAGAAGGAAGTAAAAATTATGTAAGTAATAATTATAAGACAAGCAATATGCTAATTAAATTAAATTAGAACCTTAAATATAGAAATGCTGTAAAGTCACAGCATTTTTAGAAAATTTATCAAATCGTCTGCAATGAGTGGTAAAGCAAGTAGAAAGTAGTTAAGAAACACGTTAGGGAACCAAGTAAAGTAGAGTATAATTCTGTTTGTACCTATTAAAACTAGTTAAACTTGCTTTTAAATCGTTATGAAAGGTGACAGCAGATGACTCTATAGAGGAAATGAATCCATAGCGCCGCTAAACTAGCGGACTTCCTTCTATAATTCCTGAGCGTTTTCAGAGTCCGCCTTTACGGGCTCGGCATCTAAGGGGGTGGAAAATAACTCAGTTATCTCAGTCAGTTCATTAATGTCATAACGTTCTACCCTTATAGATCAGCATATTAATTCGGTTAAGGATATCAGCCTGTCGTTAAACTCTCACTTAATTCAAATTTGTTCGTTGGGAAAACCCATTTTTGAGCCTACAGTTTTGAAATTAAATTATTGTACTCAAAGCCATATTGCATAAATACTAGCTTTAGTTACTGATTAGGCCTGAGATACCTATTTATAGATTGAAATATATGGAATAAACAATATAGCGCTCGTCTTTCTTAAACTAACTAACTAACCATCATGCCGTTTCCTCGCTTCATTCACATACATACATTCACTTCTGTTATTCTGACTTCTGACATGGCCCGACTCAAGTATTTGATTCACTTGATTGTGCCATGTCTTCCTCGGGCGTCACAGCTTCTTGTTCTATTCCCATCCGCGTTATATTTTCGAATTATACACCTTTCTTTGCTCATTCGATCTACATGCCCAAACTGTCTAAGCATCCCTTTCTTAATCTTACTCATGATGCTTACATCAGCCTTACATTTTTTTGCGAATCGCAACATTTTTCACAAGATCATACATGGTTTTACCACACATTCGCCTCAGAGATATTATTTCTACAACATTCAGTCTACTTTAATCCTTCTTCTGCCAGTTCTATGTCTCACTGCCATACATCAGGGTTGGTATCAGTATTTCATTGTGGACTGCTAGCAAGAATTTAATAATTAAATGGATATAAAATAATTAAATCTCGGAAATCCATAGTTTATGTTAGAAATTATGTTTTGGCTAAATTGCACTAATTTAGAAATACTTGACAGAATAAGAATAACAATAATAATAATTGGATGATTTTTATAGCACCGTTTTTGTGAAAAATCACCTCATGGGTGCTGTACAAACATTACTTCCTATTATTTAACCAATTATGTACAAACAGATAGAGAAAAACATACTTACCTGGCAGGTCGCTTCAAATGAACATGGTTATATTAGAAAATTTAAGTATTGAGATGATATTCTTCCAGTTGCTATTTTATCCTCCTTTTCCATTGATGTTACATTTATTAGAGGAAGAAATAGCCATCCTAATAGAACGATGCTGAATTTCTTTATGCTTCAGTTTTAACGTGAAGATTTTAATTGAACAAAAGTAGGCTTAAAAACACCTTTTAAATATATTTTTTTTAAAGGATGGGTGAACAAATAATCTTATATTAGTAAAACAATAACTTCACATTAGAGAACCTAAAAAAAACGCTATTAGTTCACGTTACCCATTTCTTTTATTAAGAAACCAGACAATTCTCATGCTTTTCATACTCTCCCATTTGCTTATATTGGTACGATGTTTTTCCGTAATTGTAAAAATTGTGTAGGCGGAAAAGCTCTAGATAACAAGATATCTTTAAGGAGAAAATTTTTAAAAAATGCAAAGCTAGTGTAAATACGGAAGGTCGTTCTGAAGACTGAAGTGGTAGCTTTGGTTGCCGAAATTATCATTTTGGATTTGTAAATATAAAAAAAGGCGAGTTAAAAATAATGCTATTGTGGGTTCCTCCGTATTATACCATAACCAAAAGCAGGCGGTTATTTATTTTCCTTTTAATTTCGTAAATTCACACCCAAAAAATGAATTAATTAAAAATCAACTCAGTTTTTCAATTTCAAAAACACTTCTCAGGTTCTTATTATTAATTAGACAACTTATCTAATTTTTAATTAACTTTCTACAAATGTTGGCGGTGCTTTTCTTCAAGGTTGGTAAATTATTGAGGCCGACCTTTTACTATTGATCAGCAGGATTATTTACACAGTGAACAACTTGCTCAAATTTTACAAAAAATAATGTAAATATATTAGAGGCCAGGATTTCCCATTCCAAGAAGGCAGAATTTTGTAATGCAGCACTTTTGGACTGATTACAGGAAACATGTTTATTAAAGAATAATAAAATACCCTTGTTAATTTTCAAAATCTTAAGTTATGGTTCTTATAATGTTAGTTCGGTAGATTACCCTTGTAATAAGATTTATGCAGGATTTTTAAAATTTAACAAGTAGTTACTACCCAGTTCCGAGTTTTACAGTCAATTTTCATATTTTTTTCCGTTTTAAGCCATTAAAGCAATTTGGTGCCTAACAATATTTTTTGAGGGTTAAAATGATACAACATTTAAAATCTTCTTGACCTTCTTAGCTGAACATAATATATAGTAGTCAACCTTGAAATTTCAAGTTTTAAGGCTGTGTAAAACAATTGTTCATTAAAGCAGGTTTAGAGCAATTTTTTTGTAAAGCAATTAAAAACAACGACTACATTTTAACGAGGTTTAATTTATAATAGTCACAGAATCAATGTATTAACCGCTTTTGCCTCGCATCTTTCAGACACAGAAAAGTACGATAAAACGTACCTTCCAACAAGCGAAGTGAAATTACTCAAACGGAAGGTAAAAAAAAAAAAACATATATTGTTGTAAATAAAACTTACCTGTAATTTCTCAGCATAGAAGACCAAACTGGCAAACACCACGATACCCAGCACCAGGAAGAACACCAGCAGAGTTAGCTCCTTGGCAGATGCTTTGAAGGTGTGTATAAGGATCTTCAATCCAGGGGAGTGCCTCGTCAGCTTGAAGAGTCGGAGTATCTTGATGATGGAGATGAACTCGAGGATGTCGGTCTTATCGCTGACCCGCTGAGCCATGCTGGACTCGACTATTACATCCATGTAGAAGCTCAGAGTGGCTATGAAGTCGATTACGTTGACTGGGGACTTAATGAATCGGATCAGGTTGGGGGCTACCTGCAAGGAAAGAAAGTACTCTTTAGTTCGTATTGTGTTTTTGAATTGGATTTTTAGCTCAAACGACAATAATATTATTGCCTACAATCTGCCTTTCCTTAATCTGTGAAAAATAGTCATGTTAATTAAATATCTAGTACGCATGAGAAGTATTATTTATTCTTGTTTTAGATAATGAAATATGGGCAATTACAGGAATTGATTTTTCGCGATTTTAAAGGCGTCTTTAACAATTATTTGGGGGTTAACGCTGATTTTAAAAAAAGTTTTACCTTTTCTACTTTCAAAATATAATTAAATATAAAATAAAATAATTTAAAACGTATTAAAATAAGAATTATACTGGACTTTAAATTAAATTAAAAACGACCAATTTACATTAGATCACAAATTTGCCGTACATTATTTAAAATATCGACCCGAAAATACCTTTTATTTAATTGTTTTATTTTAACATTTTTATTTACGTAATCATATTAACACAGCAAATACGATAATTTAAAAAAAAAACGATAAACCCGCAAATAATTTTCTGAGTTGTATCTAAAATTACGACGTTTTTTTTTCATTTAATTTTCATTTAAAACAAAAATAAATAAAACACTTCTCATACATATTATATATTTACAAAGCCTTTAAATAAAAAAAAAAATATTATTCAGTTTGGATGGATATTGACCTCATTTCCAAAATTAAGTTATGCATGAAACAGGCAGCCCACCCGTTCCTCTTAGGCTGCTCTCTGACGGTTCGGTGAGGGATGAACTTTCACACGCTACTGGAGACACTACGCAGAAAAGTCCCACAATGGACTGCATTGCAAACCGTTGCCTTACTTTAGCAAATTCGACTTTTCTATGCAGTGTCTGTAGTAACGAGTGAAATGTTCGTTCGTCACCGGACCGTCAGAGAGCAGCCTTAAACATTAAAACTATGCATGTTTGACGTCACGCGTTCCCTACCAGATTTCTAGCATTTTGGCAGGTTTTGAAAAATTCAAGCTTGAAAATTACTTTATCTATCAAAACGAACTTAAAACAAAAATGCTTAGAGGTCTCAATTTATTTTCGTTTGTTAGTAGTTCTTAAGTTAACCATTTTTTGGGACGGTAAGGGATGTTGTCAGAATTTTATTTGCGAATCACAATATATACTTCGAAATTATTACCTTGTTTTCATTTTCTGATGTGCGCGAGATACCTGGGGGCGTTTTACCGAACAATGGATTCAGAACTATTTTAAGATAACGAGGCGAATATAAAGCAGGATGAGACTTGTTTAAATTATTCAGATAAGTACCGTTTTCATTATTCAAGGAGTTAGATAAGAAATAATAATTTAGAAATATTATATGTTTGGAAGTTTTATTTACTATGTACTTTTGCTATTTTCGATGTATTAAATTCGCTACCGGTTTCGACACAACCGTGCCATTCACTAGCGTTCTTAAAACTCCGGTAGCGAATTTAATATATCAAAAATAGCAAAAGTACATAGCAAATAAAACTTACAAACAAAATGTCTAGAAATTGCTATATAGTGAATGCCGAAAAAATACAAGAAATTAGAAATATTTTGGTTATCTGCGAGAAAAGCTGATGAATTTGAATAATTTCATTTAAAAAAGATATTTGTAGTAGTATAAGGTTATTCATCGAGAGTTGGGGTAACCAATATACTCTTCCGATAGTGATTGTGTCATTGAGAATCGAAGTGTTTTTTAAAAATAAAAATAAATTATCTCGTCACTGGGCACGTAATACTCCTATAGCGTTTGTCGAAAAAATATTTTCCAAGTATGAAAATGACTGGAAACTCTCAATTTTAAAATTATTGTTCACATTACAAAATATTGTTTGAGAATTTCATCAAAAGATATTATTTTGTGTCGTCATAATTAATAAAATTAGTATATCTATAAATTCATCGGTAAACTGTGTATCCTGATGAGGGAAGCTTCTGTCCGAAGCACGTTGATCTTTATACATTGAACAGTGCAATGGTTTATACAAAGTACTTCTAATTAATTTTATTATTTGAGAGTTCACCTTTTTTTTATATGAATACCTCACAAGAGTCCCAACTGCTCCCAACCGTCTGGAGCCAGTGAGACTATGGCATTCCCAATTGGGGAATGTTGTGAGGCTGAAGGTATTGGGAGGGGAAGGAGAAGGAGAAGAGGAAGGTTGGGAATACCTGGCTATTCCGATCTGGTCATCAAACACGGCTAAAAGCCATTTCAATCAATGTTTCAATTCAGAATGGTGGTCTTTCACCAGGGCGATACTGAGAGTATCTTCCAAAGTGTTTTTACTCTCCTGTAAAACAAGAAATTTTCACATTGAAGGTACGCACTCTGCAATGGTATCAGATATGACCTTTTTTAACTTCCATTTGAATTTTCTTTAAAGAAGTCAAATAACAAATATAAAACATCTGGATGCAGAAAATGTATCTGTCTTAGTACTGTGATCGATTGGATATCCGGTTACGATCCTTGCATTTCAATGGTGCTGATACGGAATGGATAATCCCTAAATGCCATCATACAGATGTAAAAGAAAACGGCTATCGCCAAATTACAAAAGACCTTTCGATACTCCCATGCCCCAGATAAGCGAGTGAAATTAATTTTCCGTTCAAGAAAAATCTTCGTTATGTGAAAACGTTTTATGAATTTCACCAGAAGTTATAGAAAATTGAGCTCACTTCTCTGAACATTGTTTTCTTTATTGGGTTTGTTCTTCGGTAGATATTGAGAATATTCCAACGACAGAATGCCGGCAACAAGCCAGATAATAAAAATTATAGTACAAAATATATTATTCTTTCTGAGAATATGGTCGCAAAGAAAGTCGCGGATTTGCAGAGAAATGGAGTATTATCAGTTTTTTTTTAACTGTTTTTTTAGTTGACGTATGCATTTTATTTTTATTTATGCGGCATTTTCCTGAATATGGATTTGTTGGCATCACACCGGCCAACGTCTTTGATAGCCGTCTCACCAGCCAATTATTCTTTATATCACAATGACGTTATAGCGCGTTCGAACCGTTTAGGAATGTGCGGTGTTAGATCATTTTATCAACAATTTTGAATGAAAATATTGAGAGCGCACATTTTTAGAACGATGATCAGAATGTGAAAATTCCGCTGTCCATTATTCCATTTTCCGAATAGGAAACAAATTTAATGTTATTTTTTCGCATTAACTCCACACATGAGTCACTGTGTCGTCGCAGGAGGTACTGCGAGGATAAATAAATCAAAAGTAAAGTTAAAATGTGTCTCAAGATATTGTTGGCTTTCATTATTCTTGGATTTTTAAAGAATATTATAAAAAAAAAAAAAACTCTTCTGATTTCAGACATTATCTCGCATTTACTGAATATTTTTAAAAACTTACACTCTGACCATCCGAATTGTTGCAAATAAGAACTTCCACTACCCATATATTGAGAAATTAAAAAAAATCTTTTCTCGTTTGTCTCTTTTAAATTTCTGAAAAGAAAAATAGTCATAATTCATAAAAAAAATGTATGGATTTCATCAACCGTAATATTGAGTACTCGTAATTATAAGAGTTACGATCGTTCTTCAATTCCACCAGCACATCATTGTGTATGGTACTTCGATTCCCCACTTTCCAGCATAACCCATTCAAACGTGTATGGTAATTCCTATAATTTAAAATATTATTTCAGAATGAAAGCTTTCGGGACTCGAATTCGTAAACAAAATAACAAGGTAATAATTTTTTCCGGCATTTTAAAAACGGAATATTAATTTTATAATGAAAATCTTCTACGTAGTAAAAAAGAGTTTCTAAAATAGGTATTTGGACATTGAAAGTAGCTTTTGAATAATTTAGTTAATTTGTTATTTTTTTAAGTGGATTAATTACTAACCGTTATATTATAAGGGTAAACTAAATCAAAATGATAAAAAAATAATCTTTAAAATACAATTATTTAATAAACCATACTCATTTTAATTAAATATGGTTAGAACTAATTAATTTCGTAATTTAAATATAACAACGATTTTCAAATGAATAAATTAGACACAATAGTTTTGGTTTGCCCGCTATTAAAATTTCTTTTCAATTATTATGGTGGGTAAACATGGCGATTTTCATTCTTGTCAAAATGGATTGTTAGTTCCATTACATGCCTGCAGTAATATGAAAATATTAGTTGGTTTGATAATACTACTTTGTAAAATGTAACTTTTGAGGATTCACGACCATACTTGGGGCATTTTAAAGGAGCTAAACACGTTTATAGAGACCCAGTTCCTTCGTTATTATAAACGCAACGTGTATCTTGAACCCGAATAAGTAGTGATAAATAAATGGCTTTAAGAAAATATAAAAAGAATAATTTTAAATAACCTGAAAATTTGATACTGCTTTCAGAAGGTAAAAACACACTTCCTAAAATATTGAATAACTGTTAACTCAAATAACGTGTAGAACATGTTTTTTTTAATATTCAGACAAAACTCTTGTCCGAAAACATATTTATCGAAATAAAAGCTTTAGGGATTCGATTTTTTATCTTTTCCAGTTTTGGTTAACTAACTAACTAACCATCACGCCGTTTCCCCGCAGGGGTAGGCAGAGAGGACGGACCGCCAAACAACTCGATCTTGGCATACACTTCTTGCTTCATTCACATTCATACAACGCCTCATACATTCTCTTCTGTTATTCCGACTTCTGACATGGCCCGACTCGAGTATTTGATTCACTTGATCGTGCCATGTCTTCCTCGGGCGTCCCCGGGCTCTTCTTCCATTCACATTCGCTTCATATATTCTCCTTACACTCCTTTCTTCGTTCATTCGCTCTACATGCCCAAAGCATCTAAGCGTCCCTTTCTTAATCTTGCTCACTACGCTTACATCAGCCTTGCATTCTTTACGAATCTCAACATTTTTCACTCGATCATACATGGTTTTACCACACATTCGTCTCAGAATCTCATTTCTACAGCATTCAGTCTACTTTCATCCTTCCTCTGCCAGTTCCATGCCTCACTGCCATACATCAAGGTTGGTATCAGCACTCCATTGTGGACTGCTAGCTTCGCTTCCTTGGACAACTTTTTGTTTGCGCCAACCGCGTTCAGTCCTCCGTTAATGGAGTTTCCTGCATTCACCCTTCTTTCAATATCCCTATCAGTCTTTCCATCTCTCGTAAACATACTTCCCAAATACACAAACTCATCAACCTGCTCCAAGTATTCATCATTCACAACTATATTGCATACTGTTTTCGTACTCTCTCTTTCAAACACCATGACTTTGGACTTATTTACATTCATCATTAGCTCATTCATCATACATACTTCGTTCATCCTAGATACGAGGGACTGTAGATCTTCCATATTGTTAGCAATCAGCACCGCATCATCAGCATACAACAGACAACATACTTGCAGACTACTCGACTAGTTTTGGTAATCTCGAAAAACCGAGTTATACCGCTTAATATATGGTTTTATTATATTCATAGTAGTTTCAGCTCAGTTACCCATTAACCACAATTCAAAATAATATTAACCTTAATTTTAAAATAAACTATGGTCTACTATTAATATTTCAAATTTTACTAATCGTTTGAGAAACATCAAAACAAACCACCAAGCCGGAAATCATATAGATACTTGCTAAGTAAATAGAATCGTTTCATTTAAAAGAACGTACAAACATTTGATATTTAAATATCATTATTGATTTGTACTAATACATGTGATTACACTTTTTATTATAATTATAGTACATACGTCTCTCAGGATCCTGTAATTATAGACTGGTTTATATATTTCTTGAGAGATCATATTATGGAAAAAAATCATATCACAAATTGTATTACTATGGAATCCACTCCGCACATTCCTCATTATTTGATATATAATAAAACAACACACCAGTAGATATTATGAGATAAATTCTAACTTTCAAATGACTTTAGCCATTTTTATTACTTATTACTATCGGCTTAAAGCAATTTTCCAAAACTTAAGACTCATCAATATGTTCGTCGAGGAACATATTTATTCTAAATCCACTACTAAATGGAAATCTTTAAATTGCGATATAAAATAAATAATCGGTCTATCAGAAATAGAAATTTATACCGTAAAAAGGCTCTTTGAACTAAACTCTCGCAACTACTTTCAAATCTACAACGATGATGTAAAAAAATGTAGAAATTCTTTTAAAAGTACGTAGTGAAAAGAAAAGTTTGCAAAAACTAACAACAATAATGTGGTATTACAATGGCTTCACATTTACCAACAAATTAACATAGAAAATAAAGGCTTTTATACTTACGACGGATCTGACAGCCAGCTCAATGGTAAACCAAACATTGCAGACGAGCTCAACGTAGAAAAATGCTTTGTGTGGCTGCCCGTAGTTCTCTTGCCATTTGTTCGCCGTAGCGGCTGAATACTTGAACTTTCCATCGTGGGGATTTGTTCTATGGAGATTCCCATAGAACGTGCTGTATTCATTTCTTTTCCTTATCCTCATTAAGTTCTTCGGTTTCCCGTGTGTTACGTTCGTCGAGATAGTGGAGCTTTTGATGTTCGATTTATTCTGGTTCGTAAGCGGCACCTTTCGTTCTGGTTCGCTCGTGGTCCATGATGAGATGTTGCTCGGATTGGTAGTCGTAAAGTTTGAGACTCCCACTATGGAGTTGTATATGGTATACTCTACGCGGAGGTCTGGGTGGGTTTTTAGGCAGAATGATAGGACTGATACGCAGATGAAGAAGACTGATATGACGGATATTATCTGGAACAAAGAAATTTTAATTAAAATGAGATGCTCGCCGACAATTGCGATTCACATGAATGGCTCGTTACCGCTGTGCAACTACCCATTTGCATACCATATATTGTATTTAATACGTTTTAAGCGCACAGAATGCACATTGGTTGGATTGACGTATATTCATATCTTGGCACTGAGTTCTACGTCCCAATTTTAGAGAATCCCGTCCGTGCAATATAGTATATCTATAATCTTTACCATTTTCGTTTATTTATTTTATTTTATTTAGGAGACCTACACCTTACATTAAAAAAGTATAACTTAACGTAGGTATGTGTAAATTAAAGGAGTGATTTAAAAAGAAGAAATATTAACAAGTTATTTAAACGGGATGGGGAAAGGAAGGGTGTGGGGGGATAAATCTAGTAGAAATATAATATATATGTGATTACAAAAAAAAAACGAAAGAAATAAAGTTATTAAGATGACGGTACTATGAAATAAGTATCTGAAGTTATAGAGGTACGAAAGATCGCTTTTGTGACTTTAGGGAATGTGGTGCAGAGTTAAACATGTCAACTTTCCAAAAAATCTCCCGTTCGAAGCCGAAAAACTGTTGAAACATGCCAAGAAGCAGTACGTTTTTTTAATGCTGTTCTCCCAGTGAATGAATATTATTGAATATTAGTGCAATAGTACATACGATTATTCACATTCGGGGTTAAGGTAGGTTAGAATAATTATTTAAAAGTTTATTGAACTTGTAAACGATTATTCAAAATGTTTCTCTTTCTAAAAACAGCCTTTGAATAAAATAAAAAAAATCATTTTATTTTATTGTAATGAATTCCATGAGACAGTTTTGTGTGAATTTTTAGAAAAATATTTGCTTATTTGTACAGAAATATCATCATATAATGTGAAGAGTCGCGTAATAATTCTCCGGTTATATTATATATTTGTAATTATGTTCATAATTATTAACGCATGTCATAAATGCTTTCCAATACACAGATACGCTATTACGGAAGAAAAATGTGGAAAAAAAGTATTTATTTTGGTATTTGAAATACACGCGCTCTTATTGCTTC
>JAHDVE020005932.1:0-43406 GCA_022606495.2 Halesus radiatus | reverse complement strand
ATTCAATTCAATTCAATTCGACTCGAATCTTCTCAATTAAATTCAATTCAATTCGATTATACTCAATTCAATTCAATTCAATTCAATTCAATTCAATTCAATTCAATTCAATTCAATTCAATTCAATTCAATTCAATTCAATTCAGTTATATTAGTTTAAATTCTATTCAATTCAATTCAATTCAACTCAATTTAACTGAATTCAATTCAATTCAATTCAATTCAGTTATATTAGTTTAAATTCTATTCAATTCAATTCAATTCAACTCAATTCAAATCAATTCAATCCAATTCAATTCAATTCAATTCAATTCAATTCAATTCTACTCAATTCAATTAAATCCAACTCAATTCAATGAAATTCATTTCAATTCAATTCAATTCAATGCAATTCAATTCAATGCAATTCAATTCAATTCAATTCAATTCAATTATTTAATTAATTATGTATGCGTTAATTCGAAATAACTCTCTCGAAGAACCGACATGGTGCAACTGATGATTTGTGTAGATGTTTATTTGGAAATGCTTGTTGATATTTGTAATTTTTTTAAATCATGACTCAATTTACTTAATAACTGAGACACGAGGGGACAAACGTTTTACTTTGTTGCGACGAATTCAGGGCGCCTGTAACGACAATGGTAAACACGGCTATTACCAGACCTGGGATTGTCAATGGTCATCCTCTTTTATAATATAGACGTTATACGGATTCTATAAAATAACCTGAATTACTTGTACATACGTGCCTACTTATATTGCTGTGAGAGTTCACTTGGGCACCGTTGTTCCGTTACATCCAGTGCAGTGCATTGAATCAAGAAATATAAAAATTGTATGTTGATAATGGAATGGAGATTACTCCACAAAAATACTACTTGAATAATGTAAAGTACTATTTTTTAAAAAACTCAGTACATGCTTTAAAAAACTCAATACCTTAAATACCAAAAGAAAAATGCAGAAGATTTAAATTCATATTCTTACTATGTAAAATTAATACCTCATTTGTACAACATCGTTAGAAACATCAATGAATACAAAATTTCAATAAGCTTCCTAAAGACATTAGAAAAATAAAAGATATCGACGAACTCTCAAATACAATTAAAAAACCCTTAAAAATAAGCTTAAAAGTCACCGAAAATCAAGCAAACTAAAAAAACAATACACGCACATAACATTTTAGTCAATACTTGTCGCTCTGGACTTTCTTTTTTCCATTAAGTAAACCAGCAACATTATCATGTAAACCATTTGGGATACATGAATACGTAAATATGTAAAAGCAATATTTATACTCCGCTTCTCTACACAAGCATTGCTTAAGAGAGATGTGTATTATTGTAAATTGAATAAAAATGTATAATAAAAATAGTAAACAATAAAAAAATATATTTATTCAGATCTTTTTCATGGAAGGCGTAAAGTGGTTGTTACCTTCGCCGTGGCATAGTAATCATGTATCTAATCTTGAGTCGGGTGTACACTGTAGGTCCGTAGGTCACTCCAAGTAGTTCGCTACATTTGGTGACATTTTTTCCACGTTTTGGCGGTGAATGCGTCTGCCCACCAACTGCGTGGCATACCGGATCGGGAAAAGCCAATTGATGGACACTCTTTAAGCGCTCCAGCTGGACTCTATCGACTCATCATCGCCTTGCCCCGTAGTGGGAGGGATGGGTTAATACGTCCGACACACTGACACCCAAATTCCTACCCATCCCTCATACCCTTTTCTTTCCTAAAACTTCTTCTCCGTTCTTTTCTTAAAAAAAATCCTCCACACAGTATCCCCAAATAGGCCTTCCCTCAGTTGTGGAGTAAATATAAAAAAAAAATGTTTAACATGTTTTAATATATTCCAGATCAAGGATTCCCAACCGATCGATCTCGGAGCAAATATTGGTCGATTTCAATAATTACGATTTTGAATTACGAAAATAATAATTATTTCCGTATTTTAAATTTACAGTCATGGATGAAATAAATATTATCCTAGTTGTAGGACAAATTGGTTTTACAAGATTCTTGCAAATCTGATAATTAAGCGGTATAATGGTTAATGTTTTGAAGAACCGAAAAAAAGCAAAAGAAAAATCCGTATAAGATTCTGCTTAGGAGTTGATCTCCGTGAAAATCAATGTAAAGAGTAGCTCACAACCTAAAAAGTAGAGGCTTGTCGTGTGAGCCAAGTGAGCATGGTAGCTAATAGTTAAAGGCTTTATACGACGGCCTTGACGCTATTCAAAATTTGATTAAACATTGACGAGCCGAGAATCGGCGTTTAACTAAGACGTCAATAAGTCGTCACAATTTTTTTTATTTTTTACATGAATACCACACAATAGTCCCAAACTGCTCCCAACCGTCTGGAGCCAGTGAGATTATGGCATTCCCAATTGGGGAATGTTGTGAGGCTGAAGGTATTGGTGAGGGGGTGGAGAAGGGGAAGAGGAAGGTGGGGGAAAGGGTAAATACCTGGCTATTCAGAACTGGTCACCAAACACGGCTAAAAGCCATTTCAAGCAATGTTCCAATTCTGAATGGTGGTCTTTCGCCAGGGGGTAATACTGAGAGTATCTTCCACTCTGGAACGTGCGCAAATATACTGTATATTATTTTTAAATGAATTAATTGTGAAAAAACACAAATTAATTAAATAAAAATTACTTGCGCACGCCGGGATTTGAACCCGCGACCTTCGGATTCGTAGTCGAGAGCCTTACCCCTCGACCATGGAGGCCGTCAAATGTAATCAAATCGAGGCGCTAATCAAATGTAACAACAATTAAACAACCCAACCTAAAATTATTCACAAGTATTGATTATTGTTCTATCAAATGAAATACTGAACTATAATACGGAAACACATTCATTTTGAAATGGGCATTAGTATACACCCGTTTAGTTAGTCACGCCACTGCACTGTCACCAAATGTTTACTTTCACAATGTTCACAGCTCGCCGCTCCGTCACAAATTTCCCGATGCCTCAAACACGTGACCTTACATATGTGTGGAATCATTTAAAACAATGTATCACTCTACTTCTACCTGTAGAATTATACTCCTTCTAGTAGGTACTTATAAACTTATTATGGTCTCTTTTATTCGAGTATCTAGAATGCATTAGAGTCTCGCCAGATATTATGACAATATGCGGTTTGGGTAGCAATATTGCAGTGGCGTGCATTGCTCCTTGTTAAAGGGTAGGCTATAGTTTTTAGGTGTTGATTATCATTATTTACCACACCATAAAGCATGAAGGATAAGGCACTCAAGCAAGTCAAGTATTAGAAATTTGATAAGTAGTAACAATTCTTATTGCAGAACGATCATAAAAAAAGAATTTAGTGAAATTTCTAGGTTTTAAAAAAAAATGCAGGTTTTAATGAATATTTAAAAAGTATGTATTCAGTTTATCGGTTAGAAGCCGAATGGTTTAAGTCATCGTGTTCCCACCCAGGTGTCGGGGGTTCAATCCTCGGCTAAACTCTAAAGTTATAGTTAAAGGCCCCCATCGGTGCACGGGCAACATTTTCTGCTTATATGAGGAATTCAAATACTGTCAGGTTATTCTGTTATCACTGTACTGTACTACTGATTTTGTATTTCTCAATTTGTGTAATACTATCATGGTCGGGGGGTAAGGCTCTCGACTACGAATCCGAAGGTCGGGGGTTCAAATCACGGCGTGCGCAAGTAAATTTTATTTATATAAATTGAAAATACACTTTGTATATACCACTTTACTTAAAATATATAAATATTTCTACATGTTTTGATAGCAATGCTATCATCTTCAGGAATAAATGAATACTAAAAAATAATTTCAAGTATAGAAAAATGATAAAAAAATTTAAAACAATAATTTAAGAATATACAAAATATAAGCATAAACAAAAATGAATTAAAGTAGGTAAGTAACAGATCAAAAATGTTAATGATAAAATAATTATAAAACATTGAATAATACATTTAAATTAGAAATATAAATAACAACTATTCTGAATTTGCAAATCATATTTTAGAAACCAATCATTCGTTTGATATAAATAAAGGTTTAAAAGTTTTACATACAAATACAATTGGTTTACAATTAGATAAATTTGAAATTGTAGAAATAAGAAAAAGTGTTAATAGCGAATTAAATTTAATAATTAATCAAATATTTTTTTAAAATAGCTATCTCTTAAATTTATTTTCATATTAATATTAATAATGATAATTTTTATTTATATTTCTAATTTAAATGTATTATTCAATGTTTTATAATAATTTTGTCATTAACATTTTTAATCTGTTACTTACCTACTTTAATTCATTTTTGTTTATGCTCATATTTTCAATTTGTATAATTAATAATGATGCCACAAAGTTACCAAGCATTTGAAGAAATTATAAAATTTATTTAATTAATTTGTGCTGTTTCACAATTAATTCATTTAAAAATAATATATATATTATATTTGGGTACGTTCCAGAGTGGAAGATACTCTCAGTATCGCCCTGGTGAAAGACTACCATTCAGAATTGAAACGTTGCTTGAAATGGCTTTTAGCCGTGTTTGGTGTCAGGTATTTTCCCCGCCTTCCTCTTCCCCTTCTCCTTCCCCTCCCCAATACATTCAGCCTCACAACATTCCCCAATTGGGGATGGCATAGTATCACTGGCTCCAGACGGTTGGGAGCAGTTGGGACTCGTGTGAGGTATTCATTTAAAAAAAACACTTTCTGACATTTTGGTATTTTTACAATATTTTTTAATCAATATCATGTAATTGGAGCCTGTTATCAATATAACATAACTGTTTTGCTGTCCTCATATTTTTAAAATATATTATTTTCAACTTTTGTACTTTGATCACAACATGAATATTGCATGCACCTATTTTGTTTTATTATTGCGCTACTATTTGTATGATTTTGTTTATTGTTGTGTTACACAAAATATGAAGTAAACCCCTGCTCAAAAGCTGGTGCAGTAACTTAGCGGGTACAAATTTTGCATTGCATTTAATTAATGTTATAAATAATATTAATTAAATGCAATGCAAAATTACACATATTACAACAACACCAGTACACATATTCTGTCATAAAATGTTTTAACGAACTTCCCAAAGATATACAAGATGAAAAAAATTATGATTTTTTTAAGAAAAAACTTAAAATACATTTTACAAGAAACTAATTTTAGGTGTATATTATAAGTTCACTTGGAAAAAATGTATATATATGTTTATATACATATATTATATAGATATATTGTATTTCTAAAAAAATCCTTTTATTTTATTTTATATTTTAAATTAGTGTATAGACACTAGAACCTCAAGTTCATGGTAGTACTGTGGAAATTAAATATGAACAATAAATATTAGTACTCCCTCCCTAAACACGAGAATTTCTCTATTAGGGAGGTATTAAATTTGAAAAAAGGAAACTAAAAGGACTATTTATTAATAAAAAAATAAAAATTGTACTTAAATACACTTTTGCTATAACCATGTAAACAATGTTCTTAATTATGTCTAATAAATATATGAAAAAAAAAATAAAATAATAAAAATAAATCCTAATAATATACCGTCTGGTAAAATGTTTTTGTCTTTCTTTTAAAGAAAGAAACAAGTGGCTGTATCTCGTAATTATTACCTGTTCAACAATTGTGTACTTTTAAAGACATAAGAAGAACTTAACTAAAATTAGAATACTGAACCTATGGTAGTGTGGACAGTAGAGATAAATATTATGTTTACCTGTACTTTTAGACTGGGTAAAATGAGTAAGTATTTATTCCGTATACTCGTATACACTCTGTTAAATAACGATGTACTTTTAACCCATCCAAAAACAAAACGTATTTAGACTGGTAAAGTAAATGCACCCATAATAATATATTTTGTATCCAATACCTACAATCTGTTCTATACAGTTGTACCCATCCAAAAGTTTAACTCAAACTATAGTTCCGAATTTAAGGCAGCCTGAGCTACACCGGGCAGTCATCATCTTTACCTTTACCTACCTTTAGACTGGGTAGGCAACAGGTAACAGGTAACAAGTAACGAGTAGGTAAGGAGTGACGAGTAGGTAGAGGTAAAATAAAACTGGTAAACCTGGTCGCCGCATGCCGGTAGGCCTCTCTGTTCCGTGGCTCAGTCATAAGTGGGTCACGGTATATATACCCAAGTTCAAGGCATCACTCTCTTCAATACTGGTCCGACCATCGTCAGTTACTAACGTGCCACTAACAGCAGACTGAAAGAGCTTTCACCGTTCTTGAATATCTTTCCAAGAGAGTTGGAGATTTTAGTTTTTCGCGAGTGATTTTTGTGAAGTGAAGTTTATACGAAGCAAGGTAAGATTAATATTTTTATAAATTCGTATTTTTTTGTTAATTTTTTAAGATTTAAAAAAAATTATATAAATGCAGAAATCAGCAAACGTGGCTCGTTTTAGGTAAACGTGTATATCGTACAGAAAAAAACTTGATTAACAGTGAAAAATTGTTAAATTTGAGATACAAAATTGGCAATCAAGTGATGGTGATAGTGATGAAATATCTCAGTTTTGAAGTTTGCTTTCTCATTTGGAATTCAAATTAGTAAATTTGTTTGGAGAACTTACTTTTTTATATTCTTACATCAGCTTTAAGCTTTTTAACAACGCATGTACCTTCTGCTTCTTCTCCATCGCTTCGATAAAGCATTCCTATTGTTCTGGACGAATTCAATAAATTATTTTTTTCAAAATGTGTTTTTACACGAGGCATTTCCGCAGTGTTGACCATCCTTCTTCTCTTAGGATAATTTTCTAATAAAGTTAGGTTGATTTAAACAAAATGTTCCCTAATAAAAAGTATTTATTAATGGATTTGTTGAGCACTAAAAAAAATCGTGTCGTTACTGTAATTTTTATGTTTTTTAAAATGTGTGAATTGAATGAATGTCAAAGTACATTTATCGTCGTAACGTATTATTGTAGCGAAGTGCATTTTAATATGAAGACGTTTGAAAGTGAGAAAGTCCGGTTGGCAAATATGTGAATAATGATCCACTGAGCTTTCACTTAGCCAATACAATGGCACATGGCTCCACGCTAATTTACGCCACACATATTCACCTACGAGTTTGGTGCTTAACTGGAAATATTTGTCGGTTATCTTTAAGTTAATCTAAAAAAATCAACTATTAGTAACGGAAATCTAAAAGGAAAAATAAGAATTTGATAAGTTCCTACACGCTTTTTTGAGTATATAATCATTTTAACATGGTTAAGCTAGATTTTGGCTTGCTCTATGTGAGCCTTGGTTCATTACTTTTATAACGCATCAGCATCAGCATCCAGTGCTGCGATCCATGAAAATTTCAAGGGTTTCCGGAATCCTTTTGGTTGCAAATACTACTTTTCGGACACCTGATAAATATTTTCATAAATTAACTTTCGCTTACCAAGAATGTGCTTTGGTAATGGAATATTTATGAGAAATTATAATATATTCAGAGTAGAAGATATTCTCAGTATCGTCCTGGTGAAAGACCTCCATTCAGAATTGAAACGTTACTTTAAATGACTTTTACCCGTGTTTGGTGACCAGATCTGAATAGCCAGGTATTTCCCCGCCTTCCTCTTTCCCTTCTACTTCCCCTCAACAATACCTTCAGCCTCACAACATTCCCCAACTGGGAATGCCATAGTCTCACTGGCTCCAGACGGTTGGGAGCAGTTGGGACTCTTGTGGGGTATTCATGTAAAAAAATAATATATGCAGGTTAACTGTGTGGACTCAAAAATACAAGCTTTGTAGTGTGCTAACGAAGGACATTCCATGAACGGTTTATCTGTTAATTTTATACGGATAGTTAGATAAATGCAAAGGTTTCGAAAGACAAAAATCTAGAAACTATAATCATTTAAATTCTACATGAAATACATACTGGAGTTAAAGGTAAATCATCCAAAATTGCATTAACTGGTTTAAATACAGCAATAATTTTTAGACATTTTGAAAAGTATTTCTTAGAATTTAAAAGATTACATTTAGAGGATTTTGTCATTTGAAACCTTATACATTTTCCTAACTACCCATGTAGAATTTACAGATAAATCATTTGCAGTATTGCTTGAGTTGGCAAACTATGAAGTGATGTTTAGGCCCATTTTTGAGTGCTTGCCTTAAAATAGTAATTGGATCAGGATTATGGAGCTGGATCTTGAATACACCTACACTTTGGTTAATTTGTTTTCAACGGAAGAACTTGCGCTTACACAAAATAATTATTGACCATTCATGTGCTTGCATGGGTTTTTTGTAACTACAATAGAAGATTTTTTTTGGATATCTGCTTTTATGAAAACAGGATGCCACAACTGGCTAGAAAAGTGCTAAAATATCACTGAGTTTCCAAAAACATAATTGTCATTACGCTAAGCCTGGTAATCTTTCGCCCTTTATAATTATTTTTGTTGTTGTTTTGGAAACCAATTTTTATAGAAGCACGATAAAATAGTACCACGATATCGAATACGTTCTTCAAAGCGCCCCGATCACAGTAAAAAAATGATTATATTTACGTTAATAATGCTTATTGGTGCGACGAATCAGGGGCGATTGAAGCGACCGCCTTTTATGACTTCTCATTGACGGCAATTAATTGAATATTTAAAATTTTACGGAGGGGGTTAAAGTACGATTTTTTTATACACGTATTTAAACTATCTTCTTCCTTTCTTTTAAAATTAAAACAATAGTTTCTATCAACTAAACAATTAATCTAAGTAACGCAATAGCTAACTAATCTTTCGTTCTTACCCAAAGTACTTATTAATTCTCTACGGAGTACTTAATCTTAGACGTTAGACGCGATTACCATGATTCGACAGACCATAGGATGTATACATATTGTGCAGACCATATAGAGGGAATCGGTGATCATTTTCCCGGCAGCACCGGTTCGAATCCCGTCTGAGTGTCCGTTATCAACTCAGATTATGACCATAGATATATTTTTCTTTGATCAACTAAGGACTTGAGCACCACGGATACAAATTACAACATTCCGCAGACGTAATAACGGTTCAGAGCAATCCAGAGTTGCTACGGAATCAGGTCGATTCCTCTTCTATTGATTAGTGAGATACACGAGAAAATGAAATAAGTGGAATAAAAACTATCCTACCTAGCAAAATAAGGTTTTTTACAATTCATCGGAAAGGTAGGTA
The DNA here is from genome assembly GCA_022606495.2 of Halesus radiatus. Classification (NCBI taxonomy): domain Eukaryota; kingdom Metazoa; phylum Arthropoda; class Insecta; order Trichoptera; family Limnephilidae; genus Halesus; species Halesus radiatus. The sequence continues at coordinate 34,174 of JAHDVE020005932.1, read as the reverse complement.
ATGTTAAATAACTTGTAGGTAGAAACATTTATTTTTGTTTAATACGAACACAAGTATCTCAACTCCCTGGAGACAGTGGGACATCTGTATGGAGGTATGTTGTGAAGCCAAAGGAAGTGGAGGAAAGGGGATGGTAAAGAGGAAGGTTTGATTACTAAACATTTCTCAAGTTATTTCAAGCAACATTTCGTTTCTCAATTGTGCCGCAAACATATTATTATACTAATAGTTGAAATATAATGACAAAAAATGTGGAAATGTGAGTGTTTTCCGTTGCATTCATGGCAGGTTTTGTATAGGGCCGTGCGTTGAAATAATATTGAACAAGAATTCTTTACTGAAAAAAAACTGTCTTTGCGAATATCGGACAATTTTTTTAGTCTACAATAATCAGCAATATATTATTAATTTTTTTATAAATTTCCAAGTATATGAATTAAATTATTTGTTGTAATTCAATCCTGAAGCGTTTCAGCGCGGGCCATTTAGGATGTTTCTGGTATTTTTACAAAGTTTTGCAAATAAGTAGTTATAACATTTGGTCCACCTCCTCTCGTCCTGCCTCTGGATCTTACCTAATCACTTATGTTCAAGTATTTTGCTATTATTTCGATAGAACATTGCAAACTAAAGAATGCGCCTGGCCCTTCGTGTAGTGCGCAGCTTTGCCGAAGTTATTTGGAAATCTAGAACGGGGATTAGTGATTGTTTTCCGGTTAACCCTGCCTCCTACCAAGATCGGTTCCTGCGCATCGCTCATAAGCTAGATTCTCTTATTTGCCAAGCTCTAGTACTCTATTTAATAGCATATTGTTATCATAAGCTTCATAGTCTAAGAACCTTATTTATTAAAAATTAGGATGGTCCGATGCATTGTAGGGACCCGCTTGCACAGTGTGGGTGTAAACTGTCCGCCCTAAACTTAAAGTTTTGACTTACGCAATGAATGCTACGTTTGTGTGAAAGCACTATGAAATGATACATGATTAATTTAACCATTAGAACTACTAAATATTTGTAGCATTTAGCAACTAAACTCTTGATAGTTAGTTATGTAGTCGGTGAAAGCGCAGCGATCTACAATATGCACTGTGACTGCACATGGTTCTCGGCACACGCTGCGTGTGACACGGCACCGAAACGTCGGCGTCCACCTCACGACATTGTTACAGTCGACCATCGATAATTCATAATTATTATTGTTGATTTCTTCAATCATTCCCGAAATACGTGACCATTGCTGGCCTCCCGCCGTCAACTGCGATTCTGTAATAACATACACAGCGTTTACTGACCATTTAAAATAATCACGTAATTCATAGTTCGACCAAAAACAAGCTACCAAGTAACGCTAGCGAACTATTGAGAAATTGCGCCCTTTCCGCGAGTGACAAGAGACGTAGATCTGGGCACCTTATTTTCTCTGCGGTCTGGACATCTATGCCGACAAAATAATTATAAAAAAATTACATACGAAATTTTTTACATTATAAAGAAATTAAATATACTGCTCAACTATCAAACTACCCCAACATATAAGAAAAGTAAAAAAAAACGTTTTCTATAAACTCATTTAAATTTTACGTTTGCCTAATACCTTGCTAGCTTAATATCAGTTGATTTAAATCGATTCTTAAAGTAAAATATCTCCATACACTTCCTTAAAGATTGGCGATATGAACATTAAAACACGGTGAAGTAATATTTGTCTTGAATTAATCTACGTGTTCATTATGAGAGAAAGTCATCTTATGAAATAAATAAAAACCATAATCCCAACAAAACATTTGGATCTACCTGAAATCTAATCTTTTTAAATACGTAACAAACATGACTCTGAACCTGAGCTTAGAGTAAAAAAGTTCGACAGTTCAGAATAAATAATTCATAATGCCAATATTAACATAAAAGTGCCAGTTAAAAGTGAAATCGGTTGACGTATTTAAAAAAAATGCATTTCATCAATTTGGTAATTCAAACGACCGACATTTTCTAAAATGCGCATTAAAATGGATGTCAACTTTCTTATTAGCATAATGGACAATTTTCTTTACAAAAGAACGTCTTAAACGGCTGCAAAATCCGCAACATCTACTTATTTATTTAAAAAGTGGGACATTTGAGCATATTTATTATTAATATTATTGCTAGATCGATTAAAACGAGGCTCAGGATTATAGCACGTATTAAATAAAATGATATTAACAATTCATTTTTAATTAAGTATATTAGCAAATTAATTATGGTTCCTATGACTAAATGGCAGATCGGAAAGAAAACTAGATTTTTTGTTTTAAAGAAGAAGCTCTCACGTCCGAATAAAAAGGATTTGTGATAAATTCTGCACAGTAGTAAAAAAGGCGAGTTAATCATTATCAGATTTGCTTATGGAAGAGTAAATACTAATACTTTGTTGTGCAATGCGAGTTGCTGGCAGACCCTCTAAATGAATTTATTAGTAAATCAAATGAAAGTGACACGTATGTGCTCTCCCCTCCCCTCGCTAATTTTGGTTTCTTCCCCCTTCGTGTAAGGGGATCTCTAATAATTATCTGCTCTCTGGAAGCTATCATTTTATAATGTACAGCCCTTTCCACAACCACAATTTATGTTGAAGTCAGAGTTACCCCCAGTGATTATCGAACTTGGCATTTCTCACTGCTAGTTGAGCGTCCTACCAACCGGGCTATCGATCACTACTATATTAGAATATTTTAATATTTTAACTTTTTGTCTTAATACTTAGGATTGAAATAATAATTAAAAATAATAGTACTGGTTTATTTTTGATAAGTTACACGAATGAATAAATACACTAATGAGAGTCAAATCCGTTCACTCTTCAGAGGATTTAAAAAAATGAAATTATCCTGAACAATTATGCACCGGGTAATTGTTTTGTCGTATGTTTTGCAAAATTATCCGTGTAAACTTGTAACACACGTGCCATCAGTATTCTGGCTGTTTTGGGTAGGAACCATTAAATCTCATCGCGTGCCAACGCAGGTGACTGTGTCGCTGGGTATTAATGTCAAGTAACAGGACAGTATTGGTCGAAGGAATTCGCTCACCGACAAGTCCCTGACACTTTCGGCCACGAGTGAACCGACCTTTATTTTGCGCGGGAAAGTGAAAACAGACAGTTATCTTCCTCAATTTTATTTCTATGGCATTCACCTCTTGGTTTGTAAGGGAACTGGGTCAATAAGACTATGACGATGTGCGGTATAAAAGACATAAAAAACATGAACTTTGGAATAATTGTTTTGTGTTCGTAAATTAATTTAGTGAAATAAATTTACTTATGTCACACATTATTTAGTGAATGGTTGATTATGATTATACTAGTAGTTACATATGCATTAAAATGCAATAAAGCTTATTATCGTGAAATAAAAATGTAAAAGATTACCTTCGTGTTACTCAGAGAAGCATGGTGCCTTATGGGCAGTAAATTTAATAGGACGCACGTTGATGATATCAAGGTTAAAAGAAACGTAATACGCACTCACAGATGGCGCTGATTTCAATATTGTACAAAAAAACAATTTTAGGACGTAGTCATATTGAAATGAATTGTTTGTTGGCTGGTTTACACACAGAATATGAAATGGAATAAATTGTTACTGTAGATTTAAAGCTAAAATTCTTCAATGAACTTATAAAAATACAATATATTATTGTAAAACTAACATATACAGTATTTTTATTAGTTTTTTGATGGACTTAAGATTTTAACTTGCAATAACAATTTACTATATTTCATATTTCGTGTGTATACCCGCCAAAAAACAATTCATTTCAATATTTTAAAGCACTAAGTGCTAACAGCATTTTTTAATATTTGAATTAGAGCCATCTATGAGCCCGTATCACCTTTCGTTTAACCTAACTTAAACATTCAAAATCTACGTGAATTGAAGGATCACAGCGGGTCTGAAGGTTTTCGCGATAGATTTAATGACTTAGAGCAGTCGCCCGGAGTGTACAGTAGCTCCAAGCTAAAGGAAGGTTTATGCGTTTGAATCCCGGTCATGGCATTCACGGCACTCCAAACTAGCAACCAAAATCTTAAAAAAAAATTATAAATTTATCATTCGAAGATCTAAGTCATTCATTCGTTGCAAAAATTTTTGCGAATTATAGTTCAGATCTTCCATTGAATCATAGAATTGGAAATACCATTAAATTATTTTATCTCTTAGGTGAAGGGTCGTTAACGTTTAACACCATAGAATATTTCATTTTATAGCGCCAATAGCAGTGTACCAACACTAAATCTTATTGTATCGGTATTTTGGGTCACCGCGCCATCAATAAGTGTCGATGGTAGTGTTAAAAAAGGTCGTGATACTTTTCAGGGATTTATTTATAATTTTTAATTGGTTACGAATGACAAGCAATGAAGTAAGACAGCGGAGTAGGTACTTGTACAACTAGTGATGGGATGGGACATAACATTGATAATGAACTGTAGTTTCGCAAGTTCACGGTGACCCCGTTGCAGCAGATTGTTTATTCCGTGACACACATTTAGTACGGCCGAAGTCACCGTTAGCTCCTCCGCGAGTTGTAAACTTCTTATTTAATTATCACGTTACGTGACTGTAAATTATCTCAAATCATTAGCACTGTGTTCAAGCGTAGTTTAAGTGAAATGTTTGAGGTTTTTTTTAAACGAATTTTATTAGCTTTACGAAAAATAACTCGTTTTTTTTAATTTTAAAATTTAAATTGACGTTTTGAGGACTTTCATTTGGCCCAAAGTACAACGTAGTTTAGGTAAGCAAATAAAAACCTATGAACATGAGTTGATTGGTTTGTTGTGCCATTTAATATGTACTTCAATGGAAATATACACTTTCTGCATTTTTTCGGCATTCCTATGTAGCAATTTCTAGACATTTTGTTTGGAACTTTTATTTACTATGTACTATTGCGAAATTAATAAATTAAAAGTAGCAAAAGTACATAGTAAATAAAACTTCCAATCAAAAAGGAAATATCGACGTTGACCTAACATATCGGTTTTGATAAAAACAAAAATTAAATATAACTTTTTTCATTAAATATATTTACTACGTGAATTATTTACTTTTTTTTGTAATGTTTTATAATATTTTTTAACATAATTCCACATTATTAATCCATATATCGAAAACATATGAACACTTCAGTATAGGTTTTTCTAGTGAAATGGTCACGACACAAAAAATATAGAAGTAATTTAGAGTATCTACCATCAATCATACATTAATGACATTATACATAATCTATATAAATAATAAAATATTTCTTATATTGCAATAATCGACTTAAATTTATATAGAAAGAAAAAAAAAATTTTTGCACTAGGAATTTATTCCGCCAAAATTAAGCTTCAGTAACAACTTATTAAAAATAAGTAGGATCGGTTCCAAAGAAATTTGAGTCAGTGCAATGTCATTTTTGAAACATTGTTGGCAAGTTTTTACCATTCTCTCCTTCCTTGATATTAAAATACCCCCACAGAGCATCCCTAGAAATATGAATATAAGTAGACCCTGCAGGAAACCTCCAGTGGAAATCACCTTATATCATATTATGCAGACAGTTATTTAATGGTATTTTTTACTGCTTTGAAAACTGGTTTACATTATACATTTAACAATAAACTATTCGTAAGTCGTTGTACCAGACCTTGTTATCAGTAATTATTATATTTCTATGTTATGTAAAAAGTGATGAGAAGATAGCTGTAACCATCAATTTACACATATTATCGCCCGATTACCTAATATTTGAACATCTACAATTTGTATTTATTATAACATGCACTGGGATTCATGTTCACACATTATCACGACCACTTTGTAATTCCTGGTTAAAAGACAAAACAATTAATTATGAATTACATTATTAAATTTTAACAGGAACGAATCGTTTTAAAATGAATTTGTTTTTCGTATAGTAAAAGTTTTATCTTCATACAAACTAGACTATAATAGTCGATATGTTGTCGTTTTGCTATCATATAGGCTAAATTGTGTGGCCTATATTCTAAGCATTGACTTTTACGACTCTAGATACTGGACACTTGGTTGAACTTGGTTTGTTATGACATAAAAACGAATTGAAAAATTACAATAATAATTAGTTACCGTTACCGAGAACGAAAACAGGCATGGGCCACTTAACGTGGAGTCAAGGCTGTACAAAGTACCGTTATAGAATAATTTGACGATCATGCTGAGGACGGTGGTACATCATGTAGGTCATCATCATACCTGTACTGTATACTATACACTGCATATAATATCTGTGATGGAATGTGCCTACTTATATGTATATTAGGAACGAGACATAATTTCACAGTATTAAAGTTACATTATTAGATTAACAACTTCCGTTGTTCCGACTTAGAATAAAATTAAGGTAATTGAATGGCATTCTATCAAAGGAGGAATGCCAGCAGACATCGCTAACAAGGAGTTAATAATTAAATCGTAAAATAATAAGAATTAATTTGTTTACACCACTGTTTTTAATATATAATATTACCATGTTTCGAATGCGAAGCTTTCTTCATCAGGATGCAAAGTATACTAAACATAATGACAAGTTTAGATAAATCATAAACATAGAAAATAATAATGCAAGAATAAGCGAATAAATAAATTTATAATTTTAGAAATTAGAAAAAGTGTTAATAGTCAATTAGATATTATTAATAATTAAACATGTGATTGGCATTTGTTGGTATAATATACTAATATACTCTATAGTTTTGTTTATGGGATTTAACCTCTGACAGTCAAATGGAAAAAAAAACACAATGGGGTCAAGTTTTTACGAAACTTAACCCCAGGTTCAAAGATGCGATAGCAATTTAGGTTTAAAATTTTAACGCTTAATTGTTCAAAGTAACATTTTTTTAATCCAAATTTTTAGAATCTAATTTAAATTCGTATATTTTATTTGGCAGTGGCGTGCATTGCTCTATGTCTAAAGGCAGGATGTGTGAAGTTATTCAAGTTTGGGTACTAGGTACAAATATTACCGATGATAGCGGAATGTTTCACAGCTTTAGTGCAAGCGGTATGCGAATGCATGGCTTTACGTTATGTATCCCGAAAAAGAAAATAGATTCGGGATGTCAAATGTATGGCAAAAAGTATGTTGCAACCAAAAAGTGTAAAACATTCAAATTATTTTAATGGTTCGTTTTTCTTAGGGTAGGCATAGCTTTTCAGCTTTTATCGGGTGCACGTTACTGGTATTTGGATATATAATATGATTACTGTTAGCTATTACCTGTTATATTCTTACAAGCTGATCTCAAACACTATTAATATTATTTATTCCTACATGGCAAGTGAATGATCAATCATTTCCCTTGTCTGTGGGTCAATAACGGTCTAATTCATTAGCATATCGCGGCATGAGGCTGCTGTTCTAACAGGAATCTCTTACAGCAACCATACTAACATAGCTTTATTCATTTGTACAAAGCTGGGGTGACCAAACGTAATGAAGTTTCTCTGGGTATTATACATCAATAATATACGTTGTCACCCAGTAAAACGCATACTGAGCGTAAGCAGTTTTTAATATTTGGAGAATACATTATAAGTAATTGAAGATGAAATAAGATTATTGTTTGAATAACAATGGTATAATACATATAAATTTAATATAAATTAAATATTTTTTAATTAAAATTTTTTTTAATCCAAAGACATATTTCCCGAGTTTAATATATTTGAAAATCTCCTACTTCCATTACATTAAGGGAAAAATGTTGCTTGTATAATGATGGAGTATTTAGTCAACCGAGAAATTTAACCCATGATGCCTGGGAGGGAGCCGGACGTGATGGCAACTCAGCCATTGACCCTTTACTTTTGGTACAATATTGGCACACTGGGCTTTGCAATGATTTTCCGAAGAATTTGATTTAAGTTTACCGCCACTTTGAATTTTTTTAAACACATGAATGGTCCCCGTTAAACATCGATTCTCGGTCTATTTCTCGGTCGATATGATTACATTTTTATCAAAAACTAAATCCGGCCAAGAATCGGCAGTTAACGGGGAACGTTAAAATGCGAAAAAATTAAAATGGAGCTAATCCTCGAATTGTACGTCGAACAAATTAGAAGGGGTTCAAATATCCCAATCTTACTCTTCATCGATTTCAATGTATTCTAATATTTGTGGATCACTTGCAATCTTTGAAGTTTGTTTACCCGACCAATACACTTGTTTGGTAGAGATTTCAGTAAGTACCGAGATGCTGTAGTCTGGCAATCATATGTAGAAGTAGTGTTCCATTAACACGTTATTCTTCTTACGGTAAACTTGCGCTGCGGTCACAACTGTTCATGGTATTGAGTTTACACGAGGAATAATCACAGCTTGTTCCAGGTATCTCAGACTCTCGGACCAATCGACCTTATGTAATTTGCACAATCAATTATGTACCAATTTTGATGTTTCTGGTATTATATGAACTATTTAAAACCGTAATATCGTCAGTATATGGAGTACATCTTTCCAAATTAATAAGAGAAAAATTCATACAAGAATATGACAAACGTTCATCTTTATTTTAGAAAAATTTAAAGCTTTTGTAATACTTTTTTTTTTAACCATTGAAGAAGATAATATTAACATAACCGAAATGAAAGATGAAACCGGACAAAAGGACAGAAAGTAAAAATATTTCAGACTGGAGTGCCTCTGGGGAGTGCATGAGACAAGTTCAATTTTTTTTAAATTTCTGGGTTGAACTATGTTCATCTCGAAACTCCGTTTAGAAATATCAATTTATCTATAATCGTCAAAAAAGACAATAAGCCTAGTGGCGTGCAGCCCGTATAGGCTGAAAAGATGTGCCTACCTTAAGAATTATAATTTGTAATTTTCTGAATTTAAAGACTTTTTATGTTAAATCGTTCTACCCTTAGAATTTATTCCTGCTTCGCAAATATATGTTTTTTAATTATAACCTGCCTTGAACACCTTGCTCTTCAAACGATTGTCCTCCTGTAGTTAGTTTTATGTTATTAGCTTGTTTGATGGAGATTCACATAAGAATGAACTGTATATAAAAATAAGGCGAAAAGTTATCGACTATTTTGGTCGTTAGTTTAAGAATAATATACAGCTATTTATGGCTAGTATTTTTTGCAAAAGAAAGGTGTTAATTTTACTTTGAATGCGATGCATACTTTGCTCTCTTTAGTGGTAATTTTATTGTTTTTATTATGTCGACCGGTTAAAAAAATCTGCAGTTTAAATGTGTCAAAGTAGTTTTGATTAGTCAGAATTAGCAAAAAAGAATTATACAAGTGAATTTTGATTGTATTGGTAATGGCCAACAACTTAAAAGGATCTCAGAATACCTGCTTGTAATACTGGTTTTCATGATAAAAAAAAAACTATAATCAACATCTGAAAAGCTACAGCTTACCATTGATTCAAAACAATGCACGCCACTGAATACGCCACAGTGTTTGCTCTACATTTCTTAGTTCCCAATAAGATACGGATTTAAAAAAAATAATTGTTCAGAAATTGAATGAAAGTCAAACAAAAGTACTAGGCAAAGTGAGGTGGTAATATTAATATTCTCATAGGAATGTTATTGAAAAATCGTGTTGTAAAATTAGTGTAAAAAACTTATGGTGCCCTAAGCTAAAAGTTTATCAGAAAAATAAGTTAATAAAATTCGTTCTTGTAGAAATGGTCGGTTGGTAGTCGAATGAACAAATGCGTCGGGTTCCCGCCCAGTCCTCCATAATTCTGCAAGCCATTGCCACTTATCTGGTGGAAGGAGGAACTCAGATGAATGTTGTGAAGTTATTCTCAACCCGGGAATGTTGAGGTTTCTTTTAAAAAGAGATGGGTATAATTTGAAGCAAACAGACTGAGACCATCCAGCAAGTTACATAAATAAATATTAAACAACGCCAATTGAAACCAGTTGGATTGAGGAACGTTTAGAATAAAAAGAAAGCGAAGTGCCTAGTCGAAATAACACTATTATTATTATTATTGTTGTTATTTTGTTACGACTGTTTTTTTACCTGTCGTGAAGAATACAAAACAAATTGCCCCTTGCAAGGTTAACCTACTAAACTATTCCTAATAGGGATGGTAAATCATTGGAACACGTACGCGTACGTGAGAAACTTTCATTTTATTGGTAAAAACGTAAGAGATTGATGTATAGCATCGTGATATTTTGATATCGTTAATGCCGGTATTATTTATCGAATACAAATTAGAAACATACATGCAACAGGGGTACATTTTTTTACAGTAACTCCACACAGGAGTCTCCGAGGGTAAGAATTTCCCTCAATGTCATCTTTGGGGATGCTGTGTAGAGGGTTTTTTTGAGGATAAGTTACTTGCGGTAACTTGGTGGATACAAATTTCCCATTCTATGAGAAACATATTATACAATAAAAATAAAATGAAATCTTCGACTGAATCTTAGATTTAGCAATATATCTACAATTTAAAAAAAATAAATGGAGTTCTACGAATTAAACACAAAACAATTAATATATATCTACAAGATATATACAGTATATTACAACAAAGGCACGGTTGAGGTTAATAATTCCATAAAACTACATATTTTGACAAGTTATTGTCTTATTGTTAATCCTTTAAGACCTTTGAACTCCTAAATTAAATTTGCTAATATTTTTGAGTGAATTTTCGGTACAAAAAGGTTGTCCACCTGCGCGCATGTCTTGCCCGCTGATTACGGTACTGAGAAGTAGTAATAATGGCACTTAGGGAGAGACAAAATTGACAATAATATACCTGGCGCCGAGGCTCGCAGTCAAAGGCTTTCATCGACATTCAGCTGCACTCATTCAAAGAATGTCGCCATGGACATACAGACGACTATGGGGTAGATAAGGAATTTTCGAAGGTATCATACCCGACCATTCATAATAATTATATCAAGATGGTTTTTAAAATAAACCGATAAACAGTCATTCATATATTATCACAGGTAGGAAAGTAGGTACGGAACTGTTGTGAGGTTTTCGTAAAGCAAACACCTCTTTTTACGCAGCATGATAATGGTTTTGAAATGAAAATTCGACTCAATTCTACTGAACAAAAATTCTGTGGAAATGTGATCTAGATCAATATGAAAGAAAGCTGATGTCGCTAACTTACATAAGACATGTTGACCCCTGGACCCTAGAAAGATCAACGAATCAGTAGAATAAAGTACAGACCACCATTCATAGACAGCGTTGAATTGCTTTGTAACGCTTTAACAACAGCATGACTGTCGGAAATTCACCTGTCCATTTGCGATGCTTTTTTATTTCATTCACATCAACTAACCTCGATGGAGAGTTGACCGTGAAAGACAGCCTCGAGAGACACTAATAAATTGGTCCAGTAATCTTTTGTTGCAGTCAAACCCACCATCAAGTAAAAGTGGAACAAAACTACTTCAAAAGAAGTTTAGTACTTACCCACGCTGGGAAATTACTGAATCATCATTATGGCAACGTGTAGTTTATTTATTTATGTTGTCGCTATTGTAACAATGGTTATTTTTTCGAGAAAGTAAATTGAAGGAAAAAATGGGATATTTTCAAAAAATTACAGTTCGCTGATGCTTAAACAATTTTATTAGGTATGATTTAACCTTTAAAGGTCCGACGGCGTTTAGCGATTTCAGTTGGAGGTACATGGCCAAAAGCACGTTTCACACGCCAAATGCCGTATGCACTTTTAACGCATTAAATTACAACGCGTATTTGAATTCAAATTATTAGTTACCTTTTGTGTTATTTTGGGTGGGTAGTTCTCCATTTTTTAGGTACTTACATCTTATCCTTCTTTTATATCTTTTTTTCATTGCACAAAGTTAGAGGCATTGTATTATTGTTTGTAAGAAAGAAGCAACGAAATTCAATTACTTGCTTACAACACAAAGCAGAATCATACCTTAGTCAACGACGTACACAGGGAATATGATAAGTGCATAAGTTCGGTATGAAGGAAATGAAAAATGTTACAATGAAGCATTGTGCGAATTAAAGAATGCGTGACATTACGGTCACTTTTCTGTAAAACATGTCAGTCATGTGCACACAATGCATACGTAAGAAATAGCAATCAGTGTAATGGTTTTGGTACTCGTTTGACTTCGGGAGTTTGTGGTTTCGATTTCCGCAACAGCACAAAACATATTTTGGTTTCTGGTCTGATTGATGCTTGTCATTTAGAAGGGCTTTGTCTTTAGCTGGTAAATGTAAATTGACTGATGTATGTTCTTCTCTTGTTGCAGGATGCTTCACCACCAGACCACCGGCTGGGCTTTCCTAGCACTCATCTGCAGCACCAGCATCCTCACCACCTTGGCCTACCCCCAGCAAGCGTTACAAGTATCACAGGTATGGACACCGCGTTTTTGCTAACCACAGATTCTTTAAATCATATTTTCTAGTCGAGATAAGTCTCAAACATTTTTCAATGATAATAATACTACACGAGCAAAAATAGATTCCGAAGCGTAGCTTCCGCAGAATAGCAGCCATGGCATGCGGAAATCAACTCAACTTTTTGACTTCACACTTATGATGTATGTTCAACTGAAAGTATTGGTCCTCATTTTACAGTTGTCGTTTGTACTTGTTAAAAGTATCTAATAGTGGTGTCTTATCTTAATGTAAAATAATCTCCAAGGTTACTTGTAGTCATCGAGAGTTGTTTTGACTCTTTCTAGGCTATAAGACAGATCATAAAATAAAATTGCACAGTTTTTAGTATATTATCTTCAAAATATCTGTTATTAGTCTATTTTAATGCTAGATCGCTTCCAAGGTTCACCGCAGTTACCAATATTTGATTTGTTTCTTTCAGGTTGCTGGACAGGTCAGATCGCAAAGCCCACAGTACTATGCGGGTGCCGCCCCAGCAGAAGACAACAGGAAGTTCGCAGAGAAGCCAAATGCCATGAAGAAGGTGGCTTTAGACGACATTGATGACATTCAAACCAACCAGATCCAAGACTCTGGCTTCTCTTGGTCTAACATGCTAGGTACGTTAGACTTTAAAAAAAATGTCATTGGTTATTTTCACGCTTTTAAACTTTTGGCAGCAAACGAAAAAAGGAACTAGTTTCCTTGCAAGATTTCAAAAAACGTTTCTAACACCTGTTGTGCAACATAAGATATTGGAAACAGAATTTAAGCAATTCCGAAATTGATCGATTTTCTCTAACATATATTATGCTTGAAACGTTCATAGTTTTCTTTGTAAGAAGTCAAAGATGAAAAGCAGAAGATGGTTATGAAGGCAAAACGGTTCTGTTCTACCAGTATTTTAATGGAAGATGCCCCGAGGAACTAGCATCATTAATCCCTTCGGCACCGGTCCAAAGTCGGGAAGCACGCCAAACGCGCGCCCAACATTTTTTGTCGCTTCTACGACTCGTTTTTGTGTTCATCAGCTCGGCTGTGGAATGATTAGCCGGCCTCTGTGTTACCTCCCTTCTATAATATGGGCCTCTTCAAGACCCAGGTCAACTACTTTAGGTCCTCCAAAACTCTCCACACAGCATCCCTAAAGGGGACATAGGCACAGAGGGAAATAATTTCTCATAATTTCTTTCAAAACATTGGTATTCACTTTGTGGCGTCATTATTAATAAATTCGTCATTATTAAAAAGTAATTTTCTAATTAATTTATGAAATTATTTTTCTTAGGGCCTCCTGAGTGAAGTTAATGTAAAAATATAGATTCGAACCGAACGATGGATCAACCAAGTCGACAAGTAAAATAAATAATATGCACATACATTTCTACGTGATCTTTGATAAATACAAAAATTACATTTCACCGACGAAGGGTAAAGTACATGCATTTGTATCAAATTATTCAATTTCAATAAACGGCCGGTTGCCGGAAACGAAATGAAATCAAAGAAATTTACGATTATCCTTATCCGTAAATAAATAAATATATAAAAACATTCGCGTATAATACAAATTTACCATTGTAGATTATAGATATACAAAAAACGAAATGAGTAACAAAACTTTAAAAAAAAAAGTAGGCTACTTGAAGTGAAATAATATAAAACTACTCTGTATAAATGAGGTGTTATTATTATTATTATAAGAAAATTATTACTTTTTCACATGCGTTGACCTTAATACAGATATGTGTACGACCAAGACTAACTAACACTTTATTGACACTGGACATATTTTAACACTTACGAGACAATTCAACAACAGCATTTTATTGTTGTTGATATTCTTCAAAAATGTATGGGTAAACATATTTGTGCACCTAAGACTGACAAACTGTACTTAAATTAACACTTACGAGACTGACATCTGTGTGAATTTTTCAATTCAACAACAGCATCTTCAACAGGCATGCTCATGCAAATGTTCTTCAACGGCGGGCCGACTGGACCCAACAAGAGCGACAACTTCGACGCCGACACCGGAGTAGCACCCTCCCCCTGGGCTAACCTTCTCTCCATGGGTCTGAAGATCTTAACCGCCATCCTGGGCGGAGGCGCCTCCAATGACGGAATCGACAAAGTGGACAACGGTGGATCTCCTATGCAGGTTAGAACCATACCAACTAAACATGTCAACCAATGTCAAACGTGATGCAACTGTGAACGAGCTCAATCCAAATGTTTCCGATACCGATTTGCGTCAATGACAGCAAACAGTATTTTTTAGGTTGAAGCTTTGAACAAATACCATGTCAAAACTTTGTACTCTGTCCAGTTTTGGCCATGTGCACCTAATGATTAACTGGGTTCACAGGAAAATGGATGGTGCGAAAGCTTATGTTGCATTAAGTTGTGTCGCGCTTCACACTTCTTTTTGAATTATCAATTTGGACAACCTTGTCTATCATTAGGAAAGATATGATCTGCGGAATACGGAATAATACACCAAAGATAAAATAAAATAACACTGTTGACGTGAGACACTTAAATCATATATAATCTATACGGTATGAATGCTCGTTTCGAAACGGTTATTAGGCGCATACCGCGTGTTTTTGAGGTCGTGCTTGGGCAGATCTTACTGGGTGTTTTCGTTCACAGTTGCAATAAGTCGGGTTGCCTTTCGGAGGATTGAATGGTCACCATTTTCAGTGCCGAGGGAATTAATCACACCATCACCGTTTGTTATCATAAATTTTACATCCAAACTGCTGGTGTTGGTAGAACGCTTTCATTTAGTATAAAATCGCTTGGATTGAGTATGTATTTAATATTTATCTCCTTTCCCTGTTCATTTCCAGATAATTAGATGCTTTCGTTTTATAAAATGATCAATTTAAAAACACACAAGAATCTCTCGAATGTCCAATGCACAAATCACCAGTCCATGAAACTTTTACAAAATTTTGCATAAATTTATAAATTCGAAAGAGTTTACAAGACTTATCAACTTTTCCCCAATCAAGTTACATTGATCCCCGTAACAAGTGCATGTTCGTGAAACAATCAATAATAATTTAATCGTAATGTTTTTTTTAATAATTTTTATCGGAAAATTATTCAAAATCCTCGCTATAATTAATGAGTCACGGAGATTGCATCTCAGGTGTAATAATCCCGTTGTCTGTTTGCACAATTATTTCTATGAATTAGCTAACATGGTAGTGATCACAAATTGCTTTGTTTTTACATTCATTGACTCGCACTAATATTTCCCACAATGTGACGACTATTTGAATCCCAAGTGAGCGCTCGTACGGCAGCACACGTACAGAAAAAAAGAAAACCGCGAAAGACTTACTTTCTCTGATTGGATAGTTGAAGTGAAAGGAGTGGAAGTGAACCAATCACACGCCCGCAATAAAGTCCAAGTTCGCGGGTAAAAAAATATTGCTTTCACGATGCGCCGATCCGGTCTGAGAATAAAAACTCAAAAGGTGTCTGGTATCGCTTCGGGTTCAATGTCAAACATTACAATTTGTCGATATACAAACATACTAAAATAATAATAATTCTGAATGACCATACGCAGACGTTTTTAGCGAACAGGGTGATTAAAGTAAACTGCCGAGAAAACAATCATTGGCAGTCGTTGAATACGGCTGATCCTTCTTCTGAGAGTCTTTTGTTAGAACGAGGCGATTGAAACAGGAGAAGAAATTCTTACTGTCAAGACAACACTCATTGGCAGTAAGTGAATCAGTTTAATCCCTGTTCGAGCAAGGCGATTTAAAAATACGATTAAAATACTTAAAGTCACGGCAGCGATCATCGACATCGCTCCTCGATTGGGCCAAAACAATAATCTTGAAAAAATTCTTACTGTTAAGCCAACAATCTTAAACAGTGATTGACCAGTCTTTTTAAAGATCTGAGACTCTTGTTCGCTAAAACGCTATCTGAATACGGTCCTGCAAGCCGTTCGGCTCACTCATTCACCAGAGTAGTTTAGTGTGTATATCTGTACATATTGAGAATTGGTTACGGCACCAGAACCCTCTTTTTGGCTTTCCTCAGGGTATCTTGGCGGCAGTCTTATCGGCAGTGCTCGGAACTAAGGATCCAGACCAGGTCTCGACCATGGCGAAACAGGCTGGAGAGGTAAGACACATTCTAGTTTATCCATTCCGACCGGAACCAGGTATTTAATTTACACCATCCCTATTTTTACATAATGTCAACTGTGGTGTTGTGTGTTATGGGCTCGTTTATTTTCCACCCTCAATCAATTAGATTTTGTCAAATATCTAATACCGTTTTAGGAATGTGGCATTTTGGAAATTAGCGTCAAAATTTGTGATGGAGTATAAAAAAGCACTGTAACTTACATACATCACAAATGTTTCAACTGATTTTATCTGTATGATTTTCTGTCCAATAAAATCTCCTGCATATTTTGAATTTGTGTGCTAAACACTTCCATGTTAGCATGATCGTCCCATTGTTTGCACAAAAATATTTGAATTATGATTATATTACTTGTAAATTATAAAGAAAAATCCTACATTACTTCCATTCCTCTTACTCATGCCGTAAATAACTGAAAAATTGCACTTTTTGAGTATAATTTCAATACGTTCCTGGTCGCACTTAAACATAATATTAGGTATATTATTAATCTGTGTATTTGTAAATAAAACATTAACAAGGAGATGGTGAATTTGTGAATAATAGTTTATGATAGAAAATAGAATAATACTGACTTATATAAAGCACAAATAATTTTATATCAATAATATTTTGCCACTTTTAAAATTGTTAAAATCTTAAAAATACACGCAAGCGTGAAAAACATTTATAGTTTCAAGACGTCACGATTTTGAAATATTATATTGATTATAAATGTAATTATGGATTTAAATTAAAAAAAATTAAAAAAAAAATTGTAGATTTATGGTAACTCGTTACTGTACCGGAAAAACCAATCTTTCTCCATTTTCGCAGGTTATAGTCATTAAATTCACATCCAGAACGGTGTGCAACTGAATTCTGCTGACGCAGGTGGTTCACCGTGCGCATTTATTTTCTGTTTTCATTAAAAAGAAAATCAAATATTCCTGGGTTACGAATAACCTGACAATATTTGAAAATCTACTACTACCATCACAGTAAGCAGAAGATGTAGCTTTTGTTGTGATAGACTTGACCTCACGACGCCTAGGTGGGACACATACGCCATATCAACTCAGCAACTGACTGGCAATTGAGTGTTATTTTTTGTTTTGGTCTTTGCATCGGGTATAACCTAGATCATGTTGAGATTCTTACCTACACAGTTCGCAACTAAATTATATCTCTTTCCGGTTAACAGTTCATCAACATCGTCGTGAACCTCCTGGACGCCCTGAAGACCTCGTTCTCCCACCGCTCGATGGCCGCCCGGTCCTTGGGCAAGAAGGACTCCATGAGCGACGCCGCGATCGCCGGCATCTCCATGATGAAGAGCTACGTCAAGTCCTTCTCCACCACCGACGACAAGTGCCTGCAGAAGTTCGTCTGCGAGGCCAGCAACGAGTGCTCCAGGGACATCGGCTCGAAGAGCGTGTTCTGCCAGCTGGGAACGTAAGCTTTCATCCATTTTTTTTATATACCTATACAGATTCTCGTAATTACATCCTAGGATGGTATTTGAAATCCTTCACAAATATTCTCCACGCTATGGTAGTCCTTAGTTATTTGCCTTCAGTCTCCAGGCCTTCCCATTTTCCTCCAATCCTCTTCCACGGAGTTAGTTCTCCTATTCCCCAGCCTGTATTGTGTCGCTTTGATCAAAATAGGTTTGGTAAAATCACGTTCATTTTTTCTTTCTTAGAATTTCCAGACTTTCGAATATGTTAATCTTGATTTTTAAATTTAAATGTGTCCCAAACTAACTAAATGTTATTTTATTTCTAGATACGCCACCAGTTTTGTCCTCGAGAGGCAGTCCAGATCCACCTTCGACCAGTTCTACGAGGCTGGAAGACAGGGTCGATCAGGAGTCGACTGTCGCCAGATCTATCTCCAGTGTAACGAAGTCTAAACAAAACTATACCAGAACGTACCTCACCTACTGACAACAAATTCCACGGACGAACCGAACAGAACGAGACGAAGACTAACAATATTCAAAGCATAGAAGTTCTGTCGGGAGACAAACACCGAAAACATCTACTTAACATACAATTTTACTTATTTGACGAAAAAGACAACTGAACACGGTTATTCTAGGCAGCTTGTTGAGTATCCGCTAGATGGCAGTATATGTCATATTGAAATATTTTTCATCAATACGAGAATCGCATTTCGTCGTGCTGCCATGGCGGTAAAATAAGGAACTAAATACTCAACAACAGAGACATTTTTATTACCAGAGACAAAACAAGACAATGCTGTACGAATTTAATTCTTATTAGTTTGACTAAATTACCCGCCATTCAATAGTAAAGAATATTTATGTTTAATTTATTATTTGACCAAAGCTTGAGTGATCAGACGATACGATGATATTTTTATGTTCATGTTATGCGAAGGGTGTATCGAATTTTTATTAATAGACGCCATGTCGCGACCGGAATAATGTGATACAAGCATTATTCATTTGCGTGGGTGTAGAATATTACTTAAACTTTTGATTTAGTGATACAATTATTTATTTCATTATTTATTATGGGCGTGTGCTTGAGGCCCATTTTGTGCTAGATTAAGTTAGAGCTGGATTTTAATTTAGCACTTTTGATAATATGTTATGCGTTTGTCTGAATTTTTTAATGTTATGGTGCAAGATTGCCAGGAATGAGATTTTAAAAAAATAGACGTAGAAATCTCTGCATTCGATGTCTTGCATGTTTACCATTATTACGTGTCTATGGCTAAGCGGAGTGCTGCCAGGCCAACGGAATATTAAATAAATAAATTATTGAGAGACACCGTAGTCTGAATGACTGATGTATATTTATGTAATTTGTGTGGAGAAGAATGCGCGTGAGATAGACGAAGAATGAAAGGAGGAATGTATATTGTTAAATAAAAAATAAATAAAATTAACGGTTTTGTTTTTTTTTTGTCCTATTTTTAACCCATCTTTATATAAATAAGGATACTCAGAAAATATTTTGAAGAAGGTAATTTGTAAAAATCCTTAAAACTTCATGCAGTATTTACAATAAATTTTAAATTAGTACTGGACGCCGGCTGATTGTTACGATTTATGAAGAAAAAAATTATATCTGATTTTGTATTTTATGAAGTATAGGCCGATTATTAAAAACATTTTTCACAATCTAATGAACACATTTTTCCACATTACACAATAAAAACAAATCTGAAAAAAATATCCGTACGTTAAAGATTTTAGTTACATCAACGCATTTTTACAGGACTGAAACATCGGTGAGTATTTTTAGTAAAAAAAAGCGAAAAATACACATTTTTTTTTGAAAAATAGTGTGTAATGGGCTCGAATTATTAAGGCTATTTTATCGGGCCCTACTGCAACGACATGTCTAGAAAATAAAATCTGCCAATAAGTCGATAGCTGCATTCTACCCCATATTAGGTAGAAATAGTCGATTATCATCAGAAAATAAACTACTCATCTACAAGACGATCGTAAAGCCGGGCCTCACATATGCTGCACCCATTTGGGGGCATGCAGTTCACCCACATATAAACAAAATACAAACCATGCAAAACAAAGTCATTCGATTTGAGTTGAATGCACCCAAATGGATCAGGGTTTCCACTCTATATAAATATACAAATACTCCTATGATAAAGGAACTAATTGTTGTACAATCGGAGAAATTCTATGCCGGCCTAGCCGGTCATGAAAATCCCACAGTAAATTCTCTTAATATATACAGTGCGAATGACATCTTTAAGTTTAAACGCCAAAAAATTAGTCCTCCATAAGGAGTGAAATCTTGTTGTAATATCGCAGTATAGTTTTATTTCATTATTTCACCACAAAAAAATCACAGTAAAGTATAATTTATTAGATTATTTCATTTATCGCAATTACGTTAGTCGGTACACACATTACTTCGGGAACTGTGTACATAATAATAATAATAATAATAATAATAATAATTGTTTATTCCAGTATGTGGGGAGGTTAGTGCAGTCCCACACATTCCATATAAAATATACATGCAATAGTTATAAAAAATATATACAAAATATGTGCAAGAGAGATAGTAGTAAGGTGATACATCACATATAAAAAAAAAAGAATTTAACTAAATGAAAATAAATCCTTTAAGGTGCTGCGGCATTTATATTATGAGGGGACAATATATTTCTCCAGTATGCGTCGATGCTGGAGGCTGGACTGAGGCGGGCTCCCATGATGAGGATATTCCTGGAGCTGTTTATTCTTTCCCTCATTCCAGCCACCCTGGATCTTATAAGGGCTGCAAAACCTACATAAATGATATCCAATTCAACGACATGACTAGAATACATTCTGGATCGATAGTCAAAAAAGAATTCAATGAAACAATTCACAAATAGTTATATTAGTAGGAAAACATTAAATTTACACATAAAATGCAAGACTTAAGGTAAGAAGAATGCCATTTACTCGGCCTCCGCTTCATCGATAAGAAGAATTTTACAAAATATTGGCAAACATTAGGCAAACACTCCACACCTGACACCATGTTGGAATAAGTTTTATAAATAAGAACGACATTTGATTATTACTATTTACGAAGATATTTATAGAGACCAGTTCGATTTACGGTGATTTATTTTGCTGATTAGCTGTGGCGGTTCGTGAGATATTTCATCGAAGGTTCAATCGGAGATTAAAAAGTAAGGGAAAAAATATCTCATCAATGTAAAAAAAAATTGTTAGTCTTTTCTATACTATGTATATTTTTTAATAGATCTAAAGGAATTTCATCATACCACCCCACCAGAGATTAGCGACCTATCGATAAGGTAAATTTCGGCGACACATTAAAATATCTATGGCTAATGAAACAGATATTGTCGTAGTTTCAAATACGAAAATCACAAACCATTTTTTTTTAATAAAAAAAAAAACTATCATCGTCGGTAATTAACTACTCACAAGAAATAAATATTTATAGATTCTTGCAAAAATCTATACCAAAAAAACAGAACTACATAACCTTTGGCAAGGTAACGCCCTTTTTTGACGACCCCATTGACTGGGATATCAGAAAGTCACGAATTTCCTATACAGGGAGCTCTGTTGTTAATTTTAAAAACAATCGTTTTTCTATTCTGGTTCCATTTGACAAAGGTTTCCCTAGTATCTGAAAGATGGCGGTAATAAAAAATATTCATCCTCAAAATAAGCAACCTTAGATGACGTTAATCAAAATATTTTAGGAAAAAACACTTTTAGTCTAGACTTACTGCTTTTAAATATTAAGATGACTTGTTTGTTGGCGGGTGTATATGTACTATATAAAATGGAATAAATTGTTGTTGCAAGTGTAAAGCTCAAGTCCTTCAAGAAACTCTTAAAAATGCTCTATAATAATATATGTTAGTTGTATAATTACATATCATATTTTATAAGTTTCTTGGAGGACTTGAGCTTTATACCAACAATGAAAATTTATTCTATATCATATTCCGTGTGCATACCCGCCAATAAACAATTCATTTTAATGTTTCAAAGCATTCATTGCTCGTGGTAAAAGTATTTTGACAAAAATATTAAAATTAGCGCCATCTGTGATCGCGAATAACGTTTCGTTTTACCTTTAAAATAAGATGCCTCGGTATAAAAGTTTACATATCCAATAACGAGATGGCGGTAATTCAGAGTAATTCATAATATTATGACAAAATCTAATTTTTCAGTTTCAGTATTGATATAGTTTAAAAAAATAAGGTATGTTTAAATATAAGAACAATATGTAACTAACATAATTAAATTAAATTATTTTATGGTTTACGTTACTTATCTCACTAGGTGAAACCTGTTCTGAGGTAGGTGACAGGAAATAAAAAAATATTTAAGTGTGATGTTATAACAGATTAGGCATTGTTAAAATCAAATAGTTTAATCGTATTACTTAGATTAAAATAAAATTGATAGAATATTCAAACATTAAGGAATTTTGAATACATTATTAAAAAAGAGGTGACAATTAATAAAGTAGGCAGTGTGTAAAGAAGAAGATAAAAACGTTTTAGGACTGTAGATAAAAGATGATTAGATAAATTGTAAGTTATAAACGAATATGTTTTGAATTTACCTTTACACTCCACATTATAAAACACTATACAAAGCACTTTCATTACACTTTTAAAAACATATTTACATGGCAAATATGATAATTTTCTTCGAAAATACGATAAACCGGAAAATAATCTAAGTTGCCTTCGAAATTACGAAAATTGTATTTTTTTTCTAGGCATATACTTCATAAATTAAAACAAAAATAAATAAAATACTTCTCATCCGCACTAGATATTTACAAAACCTTTAATTAATAAAAATATATCATTCAGTTCGGATGGGTATTTTGGCCTCAAATCCAAAATGAAGTTATGTATGAAACAGGCACCGCAGTCGTTCCTCTTAACACACGTCATTCACAATTTGACATCTTTAATTCAGCACCACACTCCATGAAGTCACAGCGGCAATTTTTCGAGCCTTTATAACTTCAGATATCTACTTATCCCCTAGTAACACCATTCTATTAACCTTCTTCTTATACTGGACTCGCCAGAGCTCAATTTTATAAACATTCACATACCGTCAAGACCAACCCGACAAACCGATTTTTTTTTCATTTGCCCGCATGCAGGAGCAATCTTAGGATGAATTCTCCAATTCCCCGCATTTGTGCGCAATATAGCGGCACAATTTCACAATATCGACGATTTATTTCACAATACCACTTTTAAAATATCGAACCAAAAATAATTGCATTTTTGACCGCAGATTGAGCCAATGAATTGTATTAAGGAAAAATGCTCGCAATGGGTCACATCTTCACCTCTTCCTCTCCCCACCTCTTCCTTCTATATTTTTTGTTGTTTTCAGTTTACCTTTGCCAACCTTTAAATGAATAAAGCTTATCTGTATTTATTTCCTGTAGCTTTAAAGAAACTTTGTTGACATATTTTGTTAAAGCTTTCTTTTTATATATATATTTATTGTTAAAAGCATTTGTTTTGTTTTCTTACAAATAAATCAAATATTAGACGTTTTTCTTGTTTCTCTTTTTTTCTTTCATTAAATTGAAATCACAATATTATTAGGGTGATTTAGATTAGGTGCAAAATGAGGAAATCACACACAACCTGGCAGCCGACTTTAACCAGATCGTTTCCCCACGCCCCTGCTTCAATACATTAAACAAATTGTTATGTAACTTTCAACGTTCTATTTCTTCTATTATTATGTATGCCTTTTTTTATTTTATTTTAATTTCAACGTTTCACTTATTTATATCACCCAAATGGAAACCCGTATAGGGTAAAAGTTTTAATACTGTATTTTGGTGTAAATTGTTGTCTCCTAAATAATATATAAATTTAAAAAATGTTCTGTTCTGTCCAAAGTAGTTGTCAACTATGTAAAATTCGGTTTATTTCTTAGCAAATAAGCAGCAACTACAGTGGGTATCCTACTTACTGCCATTTAGCCAAAAAAATACAAACTGTTCATTTGTTAAGATTTATGCGTTGTTTCACTAATACTGCCGTTTGAGAAAGTTATTAGAAAGCAAACAAAATTATTCACCAGGTGGCCATTCATAACTAGTTTTCGAATTTGTTGCCAGTTACTACCTTCTTCCTTGGAAGAGGAGTACTGGCATCTATATAATATATGAAACGACGCGCTCTCGGTATCCCGCATTCGGTTTATGTCGATTCCTTACCGGACCGTGAGGGAGCGACCTAAGCCGCATAAGTGTAATGATTTATGATCCAATCAAACAGATGTCTTTTTGCGAGAACGGCGTGTCTGCGTACTTTCCGCTCACTCGCACTTTCGGTGATATTACATACAAATCGAGAGATATGTAATAGCTTAAAGGGTCATAAAAACCTTTCTTGAAGGAATAAAAAAAATGCCGATCGCAAAATAATAATTATCTAAAATTTATTCCGTAAAATTTAAATTAAAATCATATAATCGAATAGAATAAGTTTGTCTTTGTACGCGTTAAAATATAGTCATTTTATGCAAATATTCCCGTATACGAAAAATACGAAAACAGAAAGAGAAGACTCGTATTATATTTTATGTACATATTATAGTACGGCGCTATAAAAAATTATTCAAAATATATTTTTTTTATTGAAAAGCAGTTGATCAAAATGATGGAACTGCCTTTTCCGCATAAAGAGGTTTTGGAAGGAAGTCAAAAAGTCCCGAAATGGTCCAGAAAGCGGATGTATGAAAGTGATAAAATCGAAAGATGGAAAAATGTTAACGAATGAGAAAGAAATAAAAGTGAGATGGAAGACATGGAAAGGGGTTTTTGAAAGCAACCCGACTGATAGTGATCCCAGTGGCGAATCAGGTATGAATGACGATGGCGTGAATGTTCCCAGAATCAGCACGGATGAAATAAAAAGATCGATTAAATGTATGAAGAATGGTAAGGCTGTTGGTTTCGACAAAATTGCTGCTGAATACTTTAAAGGAGATAACCGAATAATTCTCACATGGTTATGCAAACTTTTTAAGCAGTGTTTAGAGGAGGTGTACGGGACAAGATCTGTAAACTCTTGCCGCACGTTTAGAAGAAGAAGATCAGGCTGGCCACTTCGACGCTTCAGAGCAGGTTAGGAAGGAAGGGGGAAGGTGTATTCCTTGAGGGGGGGAAATGCCTTGAAAAAGGCAGACGATCTCTTGCAAGGAGCTGGTGAGGGTGAAGAGAAAGTCACGGTCGGTTTTCAGGCCGGGTGAAGATGCAGGCGAAGTAGCTAGAAGGCGTGTTGAATCCGTGAGAATACTCTGATTTTTTAGAATTGCACTCGTCGTTCAAGTACTTCGGTGCGATACCGTGCGGCGAATCGGGCAGTTTGAACTCGTGAATATTTCGCGAGCTGCCGTAGATTCTGTCAATCTTGGATCGACTTGATCAAAAAATTAGGATGTGAACCACGATCTTCTGCTTGAATTGAGCCTATTGCAATCTTCACCTATTTTTTATTAAAGAAGCCAAAATTATTACAAAGTATGTCATGGGAGTCAAAGTAGGACAGGTGATACTTTGCCGCCGAATTACAGAAAAATGCATTGTACAAACATAAATTGAGTAAGTTTATTCGATTCCGCGGGTGCTAATGAACAGATCAGAAAAGATCGTTTATTTAGATCAGTCACCACAGCCACAGGAATCGCTTACAAAGACAGACAATTTTGATAAAACAATAATTATTGACAAGTTTTTGTGGGTCGGAGAGGCTCGACTAATGAGCGCCCGCTCTGCTTTCGGGACCGTCGCCGGGAGCAACCGTAGAAGTGGCGGGGGTCGGAGAAATGTCCCGTTAGTGGCCAGTAGTGGCTCGGCACGAAAACGACATTCAGGGGCGTAGAAAAAGAAGACGATAACGTGCACTGTTTATCATTCACTTCTTCGAAACCCCGGAACTACGCTTGTCGAAAGCCAATATGAACTGAAATCGGGCGTTTGCACAAATCCTTATTTTGTGCAAACATATCAAGACAGCGATGCGTATCTAGTCGCCTCTCTATCAGGTTAAAATTAAAGTCGGGCGTTGCACAATTAAATCATTTGTGCAGACATAACAAACAAGACAGGGATGCGTATCTAGTCGCCTCTCTGTCAGGTTGTGGTCGGGTCGTCTGTGTGAGCCCGACGAGTACTATATGTTAGCTCGATTGAGGATCGTATCTAGTCGTCGCTCGTTCGAAGCTGCACGAACTCAGTAGTTGATTACATATCTAGTCGTACCCCCTACTGAATTATGTACTGGTTTTGATGTTACGCAAACGGAGGGTATTACAAACTTGACAGTCACGTCTGGTATAGGAGGGTTACACGCCATTAGATTGGAGGAGGGCTGTGATCATCCCTCTATTCCAAGGTAAAGGGTCACGTATGGAATGTGGAAATCACAGGGCTATTAGCCGGCAAAGTTCAGTTGGAAAGCTGTATGGTAGGATATTGATTGAAAGGGTACAAATGAAAACAAAAGATAGAATATGGGATGTGCAAGGTGCATTTATGAGCGGTAGGGGGTGTAAGGATCCGATTTTCTCGTTGCTTATGCTCACAGAGAAGTTTCTGGCAAAACACAGAAACTTCTCTGTGCCTTTGTAGATCTACAAAAAGCAGACGACCGAGTTGACAGGAAAAAAAATATGGAAGGTCCAAGTATGGAGTGAGTACGAATCTAATACAAGCAATAAACGTAGAGGCCGTTAAATCATTTCACAACTGGGCTTAAGGCTATGCAGTGGGAAGTAATGCAAAATCGCGTGTTTTCACTTAGAAAATTTTATGGCCTAGAAATATCATAGATAATTTAATTAAATAATGCAAGTAGAACACATCTTGTCCCTTCGTATAACTGTCCAATTTATTGGTGTGTCTTTTTATAAGCCTAGAGAAAAATAATGTATCAGACATAAAAAAATGTTTAACGCGCAAAATGTCCTACTTACGAACCCCTTTTCCGATATCGTCGTACTGTTCATTGTAGAAAATTAAGTTTTGTAGAATATGACCGTAAAACATTTTAATATTTATGCCTAAGCTTTACAAATTAAAAAAAATCAAAACATGCCGCCGATGTTAAGCGGGAATTTAGACCTTGTTACCACCTGCATAAGGAGCGGGTGATTTCGTTGGAATTTTAGGAAGTGGATGGCCTTAAGAACGAGTCGTAGAAACGGCCCGTTGTCATGTGACAAATGTTAACAATGCACAAATGTTTGGCGCGCGTTTGACGTGTTTCCGAACACTGCACTGGTGCCGAGGGGTCAATGATGCTAGCTGATCTTTCACAAGGGCGATACTGAGAGTACGGCGGGAGTTTTAATTTTAAAAAATCATGTATCGAACTTCCAATGACATAATATTTATCATAAACTTATAAACTACCGTCTTGTGAAACGGTAACTCACGGATTGCCATGGGTTTCCCGGGGACGCCTCATGGGGTTTGGTTGCCATGGCGACCGCCCAGTGTCCCGGCGGCGCCGGTCAGCCGCCCCCCCCCCTCTGAGCAGTGAACATAACCACTGCACCCTGCACCCCGTGGCGCAAAGACCGGAGAGTTATGCTGGAAATTTTCTGGAATACTTTACGAGTAATTTTTCTACATGCTTCTCTTAATTACTGTAATGTCTGTCTGGCTCCTTATTATAAAAATCTCGCCATAAGGAAGTTAATGGATCATTTTATAATACCGTGTACCAGGATACAGATAGGCATCCATTTTCGTTTTCCAAAGTTAATGATGGTTTTTTTTTAAAATTAACTATTTGACTGATCGGATCTATTTTATTAGTTAAACCCGGCAGAGAGGACGCATTTTTCTTAAATCTGATTATAATTTTTTTAGTATTTAATTTTATTTTATTTGAAAAACCAAAGTTTGAAATAATTATTATGTATGTTAAATATATTAAAAATTAGCTAATAATAGGTCTTCAGTTAAATATGCACGTATGTTCGTTTGTTTGTTTAATTATTTTTGCACAAAATTTGCAGACGGTTGACATTTGTCACAAGAGAACGGGTCGCTTCTACGACTCGTTCTTGTGTTCAATAGCTTGGCTGTGGAATGATCTGCCGGCTTCTGTGTTTCCTCCATCCTACAATACAAATAATATATATTCAGTTTCACGCCAATTACCATCTCTCACATAACCACATTATACTTTATTAAATTCATGCATTTTCATCACGTTCTTTCAGTTTTTATAAACATTAGTAAATGCCTTTAAAGTAGCCCAAAAACTACTCGCTATATTTTTCCAGGTTAGCTGTAAAAATCCTCTAATGTAAATTCCCTGTTCATTATATTTTTTAAATAATATTATAACTAGCCGATTTCGCTCCTCTAAAATTTGAATAAAAAGGAACAAGCTATATGGTGTCCCGTCTTATTTTGGTAAATTATTATTTCAATGCTGAAGAAAAATTGAAGGAAATTACGTTATGTCCCGAAATACAATGCGTTGACCTATCAGATATGTCATATTAATCAAATTAAATAGCACCACAAGCAGAGATTTTCTGTTGATAAAAGGTTTCTTTGCTTTTGAAACGATAGATTTATTTGCTTTACCTTTGGTAATATCCACTACTAACATATTGAGCGAATATCGACTTCGCTGGAATCACTCAACGGGCACAGTCTCTCGAGGGTTGGTTTTTAGATGTAGTAGATAGAGACCCATATAACCCTCACATGATATGGAATGCAACAGGGTGGGGGACTCTGCTAACAACCCCCTCCCCTGTGCCTTGTATTAGATACATATTATATAACCTGCTTTATAAATGTGCTGTAAGTTGTTCTCTTGAAATCCAAAATAGATAAACATTTAACATTTATTGACCCCGTGGCAAAGCCAAATCGACTCTGGACCCAGAGGCCACATGTTAAAAAACACTTTTACCAAAAATAGTGCATCAACAACTTGAATAAATAATTATTTTTAGATTAAATTAAATGGTTCATGCTGATATACCTACCTCCAAATATTTCGTGCAGTTTTATATTAAAAAAAGTCATTTCTTTTTCAAAGTAGATAACACATAACAAACCTAAACTTTTCAAAATTATTCCAGATTATAAGTAAACTACAAAAATAGTCATAACTTCCTAAAAATAGGAGAGGTAGCATATTTATGAAAACTTGCTCATTCATTCATAATTCTAATTTTTTAACATTCTATGTTTTATTAAGTATTAAATCTTGCCAAACTGTGAATGCAGAATTATTTTTCTAGTTTTAAAACTTCATTCCGATATTAATCGGAGCATAAAATCCTTTAAGGATATAATAAACCCAACTGATTAAAAAACTAATAAATATCAACATCTTACTGCATAAATTGACAGGACGTAATTAAATGCACATGCAATTTACCCAACTAATTGGTACTATCCGATCCATGCTAAATTACTTACATGAAAGTGTTTCTTCCCACTCTTCGGAAGACGAATAATTTTCTCTAAGATGCATTACGCTAACTCAGGGAAAAGCGATTTGCTAAACAAACTTTCCCCCGGTTCATGCGGGAAAAGTTTCTATTTGATTTGGGACAAGAAGTAGACAAGCACCGAAGACATATATCCACCTGGATTATGCCAGAGACGGTGAAATTGCTCGTGAATCATAAATGATATACTGGTAAACGAGTACTACATATATTCCCTTCAGTCGTCTTTTTGAGAGAGGGAACTTTCAAGGAGAAGTAAGTGTACAAGTGTACAATGTACACAGAAAACTGCTTCCTTGTCTGTATTGGGAAATGTCACTCAAAGGATATCAGAAATAGAATTCTGCTTATTGGTTTTAGCTCTCACGCAGCTCTTTTGGGAAAATTTGTTGTTGAAATGTAATAACAAAAGCACTTTTTAGGAAATTAAATATTTTTAAATGAATTTTACGTCCTGGAAAAAGAGTGACTCGTAAGAATAGGTAACAATAATTAATTATTAATTCAATATTTAGAAAAAAACAACCTTGCATATATATGCATATCATACTTTAGTCTTTTATACTTTATACTTAATACTTTAAACTTTTACATCTCATGAATTCATTATTTTCCTACAGTAAATCAAAAAATGCATATCATACTTTAAACTTTTATACTCTATAATGTTTTCTTAATACAATAATTTTAGGTTCTGGTTTAAAATCAAAACCTCGGCAACGGCTGACTGAGGTTCAATAAGTTATAAAAAATAAATTCAATACTTAAACTTTTATATCTCGTATGTAATTCATTATTACTCTACAATAATAAAAAAAAGAAGCAATATACTTTAAAAACACAAAAAAAAAAAAAATTTTAATTTACAAATAAAATTTATATATATTTTTTTAATTTACCGTATGGATTCTTTTATATTATTTCATGTATATGTATATTAATATAAACTAAACTTATCAATTTGACTGTCCTCAAACGGGATTTGTTTCTAGTTGGACTGTCAAAGCCTTCTTAAATATTTTTGTAAAATAACATGTGTTCCAAATAAATTTATTATTATTATTATTATACTCGTATGTTTTATTTACTTATTTATATGGACATTTACACTGGGAACATTTGTATTTGCAAAATATAGTAATTTATTATCAATTGAGGTGCATGTAAGTTGAAGTTGCATTATGTTTGCCTGGTCGATATTAATTACTAGCTAGACATATCGCCTGTTCTAAGGATTTAAATCGCTTATGTATTTTTGATTAGATCAATTTCTTCCAGCTACGTGACTGGTGATAATAAGCAGAATGAATCTGTTATATTAGGTATATAAACTCCGTAGACAATTGGTTAAGAGCCTTGATCCAGGATCCAGAGGTCATTGACATACAAATATTATAAAATTACATGATGTGTTAGCGGCACGTTCCTCCGGAGTTATAAATACCTCCATTATTGGCCCACTGAAAGACATCTTATACATGATAAACTACTTTAGCAGTTTAGCGCGTTCTTTGTCGGTAGCTGAGTTGAAATATATGTTGAGTTTCCACCCACGCGTCGTGGGTTTCAATTCCTCTGCTGGTTAACTCCCCCATCATCGTGCAAGCAATATCTTACACTTTTAATGATGGTTATAGGATATTTTAAAATATTGTCAGGTTATTTGTAACCCGTGAATGATCAAACAGCAAAAAAAGAAATCAAAATATTGATTGAATTGACTTTAACCTTTTTATTGGCCAAATGTGAAACAATCTAATCTTACTTTTTTACATCTCTATCTCACTCCCCACTAAAATTATTTATTCCATAGACCCATATATATGAAGAAAAAAATGACATAAGGTAATGTAAACCAGCGACGTGCATTGATGTATAACCAAAGGTATAGTTATTCAAGTTCGGGCAATAATTGTGCATTGAATTTGAAGTGTAAATTTATCATATAGAAACAATTTTTCAATGTAGAACGATTGTTACAACAATACTGTAACAGTGGTGTATATTTTATTAGAAACGCAGTTTCCTTTTATTAAATAAACTATTTAATGCGAACTCTTTCTGACTACAAGTATACACAAATCAAAAGAAGAAAATCACATATATTTGTTCATTCACACTCCACACAGTTCTCAGCCTTATCTAAAACTGTACCATTTTATTCTGCTATCCCTGCATACTATTATAGCCTATGAAAAATGCTTCCCGGACGGCGATGGATACAGTGACAGTGTCACGGCAATTCGTCACTCCAGTCTGTCACTCTGGATGCATCACCGTCAATATCCACAGCGGTTGACGAATGGTCACGTGACACTTGGGTTAATTTATCTAGCACGCGTGACAATGCTGAAATTTGATGGAATTCTTTATTATATACCACCGATGAGGATAAACACCGAGAGAAGTGTGTTGTGGACGATTCCATGTGCCTCAAGCAGGGCCGGTCATGTGTTGGCGCATTTAGAGCAGTCCGCTTCGGGCGTCGACTTGTCAAGGCACCAAGGCGCTGATAATACTATCTGACACAGCGCCCTTGAGGTGATTTTTCACTAAAACGTCCCTATACAAATCATAAAAATATTATTAATTACCGTAATTACTACTTAGGCGTTTGATAACGCGTCCGACGCATATAAATAAACCTTGAAGGAATATTAGTTTTAAAACCCTCGTAAAATTCCGCAGCCACGGAGGGCGTTAAAAAAACGCGCGTTAGTTTTGTTTCAGGCTCGCGTACGTATTCCTCCATCATGTCGAGAAATAGCATGAGTTCAGCGGATTTAGTAGGGCTGTACTCTTCACGATTATTTCTGTAATACTTCCTGTCTTCCACTTCACAGGTTGACGGGATGTCGCAAGCGATTTTGGCGTTACTAGGTTTTGAGTTTCATAAAGACTATGGACACCAAAATTTTAGTTGTACCAGGCGCATTTTGGCTCAGGGTCGGCCCTAGCCCCAAGTAAGCTATTATTTCCCTTACTTCTGGTGAAATTGACAAAAATTTTCAAATTTCTATATTCCATTCTAACAAATCATGCTCACTTCTAGTTAGTAAATAAGTCTAGGAGTAGAACGGAGGTGATTTTTCACAAACACGGCAAATCATCCAATTATTATTATTATTATTATTATATAAAGCTGCCAGTACAGGTTGGGCCAATATGCTGGCCCAACGACGTATACAGGGCTACTTGGTGTATATTGGCCGTTGCAACGCGTTGGCCCCCGACGTTGGTCGTGAATACATCAAAGGATCTTGGCGCCAACTGCGTTCACACGTTGGCCTCGTGTTCAGTTCCAATGAATATTCACCATCCACTATCTTCTTTTGCGCCCTTTTTTATGTTCTGCGATAGTTTTCACATTCATCTTGATCAAATGGCCAATCCAGATTTGGGTCAGCGCATTGGCCAAACGTGCTGGTCCAACGTATAAACAGCATACTATTTTTGGCCCAGCGCATTGGCCCAACATTGGCCCACAACGTTGGCCCAACGAGTATGCCAGCTTAACAGAAATCAGTTTTTCATGTCGGTATCGATTAAGCTTACAGAGATTATCCGTACAGTAGTATTTATATATTTAATTTCCAAACCTATAATTTCAGATATAAAATGTAAGTAGTTAAATAAAAGTTAAATACGTAAATTATGCATATCTAGGGCTTAAAATAAAACCACTTAAAATATCCATTAAAAAAAATGCTTTAAAAATTTTCCATTTCATTCTCCTTAATTTGTTAATCCTCGGCTAGATTACTGTTAAACCAAGTTATCTATTTTTTTGGCATCTATTTAAAATGTTTTAATTTTATGACAATTTTTGATAATTTAATTTGACAGTAAAAATTAATTGTCAATAACGCGTTTTTTACGGATCAGACAGAAAAGTCTCTTATGTTATCTGCCCCTGCAGTCAGTGGCGTCGCTTTTGTAGACTATTGTGAAAACAAATTAAAAGAGAGAAAGATATTAAATTTAATATCAACTAATATTATTCATTAATTGATAAACTAAAGTTCTTAAAAACTTAAGACAAGATTTTTGTGCATAGCGCAAAGGGTAACAATTATTTTTATAAACAATAATTATTAGAGTCCTGTTGGCGACATTTATCTTTGCTCGGAAAGGTTTTTTTCAATTTGGATGAGTGTTTCAGGCTAATAATTATTGTTTATAAAAATAATTGTTACCCTTTGCGCTATGCACAAAAATCTTGTCTTAAGTTTTTAAGAACTTTAGTTTATCAATTAATAAATATTTGACAAGTCAAAGCAATTTTCACTAATAAAATGTAGACATAATTTGTCTCGACGCCATCTATTTGAGGGATTTAGCCGTTACAAGCCTCTCTCATACTAATAAAGTGGTTGTTTACAGGTGAAAATATAATAAAAAACAGTAATTATTAAAATGGAACACTAGTATATATTGATTAACTTGGCGGGTTTGCGATAAGCCGACGTAGCTCAACGGTAGAGCATCTGACCGGCAATCGGAAGGGTGCAGGTTCGAGTCCTGTCGGCGACATTTA
>JAHDVE020005930.1:0-11939 GCA_022606495.2 Halesus radiatus | reverse complement strand
TTACTTAGGCTCATTCTTCCCCAATAAGGAAAGCGATATCTCTATAAGTCTTCGATTTTTCTTTACGTCCCCATCAAGTTTTCATGCTGTATTTACCGAGAATAGAGAAAAACTTTGGATTTTTTTTATTACATTATCTTCTTAACC
Source organism: Halesus radiatus (assembly GCA_022606495.2). Lineage (NCBI taxonomy): Eukaryota > Metazoa > Arthropoda > Insecta > Trichoptera > Limnephilidae > Halesus > Halesus radiatus. The sequence continues at coordinate 11,792 of JAHDVE020005930.1, read as the reverse complement.
GAATATTTTGTCTTTTTACGTTTTTTGATCAATCAAAGCTTGAAATAAATTTTGCTTGGAGTGAAAAATACTGCTTTCGCTAGTATCTGCAATATCAGAATAGATTTATGAATAAATTTGTTGGTTATTTAATTTATTGTTTTGGTGTTTATTCTATAATAATCTATTTTAAGCTGTGTTTAATGATAAATTATCTATTATATAAATTGAAAATACACTTTGTATATACCACTTTACTTAAAATATATAAATATTTCAAAATATATAAATATTTTGAAATATTTATATATTTTAAGTAAAGTGGTATATACAAAGTGTATTTTCAATTTATATAATTAATAATGATGCCACAAAGTTACCAAGCATTTGAAGAAATGATAAATTATCTATTTATTGTATAGAAATGTATGTTTTAAAATACATTTAATATCAAATTTACTGTTTTCATGTATATCGTTTGATTTAGAAACATATTATTTGTCGTGATTTAATTAAAAACCGTGAATTTTAATCGTGATTAAAAAAAATTAATGCAATATATATTTATATTATCTACTATAAAATTTAAATGAAAAGAAAAGTTCATGATCTTTACAGGGTATAAAGTGAAGAGACGGTATATTTTTTGCCTGTGAGTAATTTTCAACAGGTTTGGACTGGACAAATTTAATTTTCGAAAAGTTTCTGGAAGAATTTTTATTTTATTTAAAAGAATGTTTGCATTATACAAATTTATAAAGCACTAGCTGATGTGTTGATGTGTACCCGGCCTTACTCGGGTACAAAAATTGATTTTTTTATTTTTTTAAATGAATACCGCACAATAGTCCCAAGTGCTCCCAACCGTCTGGAGCCAGTGAGACTATGGCATCCCCAATTGGGGAATGTTGGGAGGCTATTGGTAGCGGGGAGGGGAAGTAGAAGGGGGAGAGGAAGGTGGGGAAATACCTGGCTATTCAGATCTGGTCACCAAACACGGCTAAAAGCCATTTCAAGTAACGTTTCAATTCTGAATGGTGGTCTTTCACCAGGGCGATACTGAGAGTATCTTCCACTCTCGAACGTGCGCAAATATACCATTTATTATTTTTAAATAATTAATTGTGAAACAACACAAATTAATTAAATAAAATTTACTTGCGCACGCCGGGATTTGAACCCGCGACCTTCGGATTCCTAGTCGAGAGCCTTACCCCTCGACCATGGAAGACGTCTAATTTTTCAGATTTGACAGCGAAAGTAACAATATTAAAATAAATAAACATTCATTTAACTATTTTATTTGATTCCAAACGTTTATTTTTTCAAAATATATCTCATAAAGTTACCCCTATAAATCATAAAGTTCTTCAGTAGGTACCTACTCGTGTTTTAAAAACATTCTTCTTTAGAATATGCAATCTGTGGCTAACTAAAGTGCTATATCTATGGTCTAACCTAAATAAAACATGGCGGGTTCAATGTTGTTCATACTAATTTTAAAACGTTATAGTAACAGTTTTACATATTGGATTTCATTTAAACTACTTTCTAAACCTTCTCGGCACTAATGAAAATACACTGTGCCATTTTCAGCGAAACTGGTTCAGTGATTTTCGAGAACATCGAGGACAAACAAACAAACTTACATTGATTTTTATGTAACAAAAAACGTGAGCCACCAAAAGTTTTAGATACGCTCTATATTTTAACATGGTCCTTGAACAGATTTTTTTTTAGTTTTGCTTTCGGTGGGTACTGATAGAATTTATTAAATTTTATATCGCGTGCCCGAAGGAAAATTTCTTGATATGATTCGAACAGGAAAAATTGCGAAAAGTATTTGTTTTATTTATTTTGCAGTCGCCACTCATTTTTAAAAGGCAATACGTTACGTCAATTCAAAGTCAAAGACTTGTCTCGTTAATGTTAATTTTATTCTTTTACCAATTAAAAAAAAACATCGTTTGATTAACAACATTAATACTTGTGTGTTTTATTTTATTTTTATTTTTTCAAATGTCACATAATTATTACAGTAAAGTCCCGTTAAACTGATTGATATCATAATTTAAAAAATAAAACAATAACTTTGTTTACAACACTTTTATTTATACTTTTTCCGACCGGGTTTCGCTACTACCGTAGCTTCTTCAGGGCAGTATAGAACTAAACTATGAACTAAGATACAAATGTGTTATAGATTGGTAAAAACAGGCGAGTGGAGGGCCAAGGGTGGGAGATCAGCAGGTACCTGACCGGGAAGGGCATGTACTTTGTTTATTGGGAATAATTTAAGAATTGTACTTTTATTTAAATTTATTTGATTATTTATGAGTTTACTATTAGTGTTTTTGGCTTTCCTTATTTCTAACGCTTCCAAGTTATCTAGTCGAATGCCTGTTCCATTTTTATGCAGTAAACTAGTGCCTGTATTTTTATGGAATGTGTGGTCTGTTTCTAAGAGATGGTTGGCAAATTCGGAGAACCCATTATTATTTAGACATCTCATTGTTCTTTTCCCGGATATTAACATTACGCGACGTTTTGCCTACATAGAACGCCGGACAATCATTGCGTTGAAGTGAATAAATGCCCGAGTGGCCTAAACTGTCTTCTCTATCATTAATTAAAATTTTACCTATACTATTGTCTGTGTAAAATGCTGGTTTAATATCTGACCAAGGTTTTTAATGCTTCGTTAAGAAAAGTTATTGATATATAAGATTCTACGCCATATCAGTTTGCTAATAGGTTCTTAAACAGTTTATATTTTAAATTTAAGATAGTACACATATATTTAAATTTGTGTTACTAGAAAAAAAAAATCACAAAAATTGAAAAAAAAGGATACAAAAAATACAGAGAAAATCCAAAAATAAAAGAGTCAAAAAATACAGGGAAAATCAGATGGAAAAGAAATAAAAAAATTATAAGTTTTTTCACATTAGAATTTTTTCAGCATATATCTATCTCCTTTTGAAAATTAGTTCACATTTTTTTAATTGAATTAGGTTCGTGTTGCAAATTTTTGGGACATAGGTTCATTGGCCATATTAAATTAGGAATCTGGGAAGTCCATCTTTTGAGGTTAGTCTTGTGTTATGAGCATGTACTACTATTTTGTAATAGCTAATTTTAAACTACAATATGGCACGAACGGATAATATATTTACAAGATTGTATAGCAACTGCATAGTAATTAGTTTTATTAATTCAGAGGATGAATGACATTCTTTTATCATGTTATTATAGCCACGTTTGTTGGTCAATGATCATGTATAATTATTTGAATCAATGATCCTGTATATTTTCGCTCATACTAAATCGAATAAATGATTGAAAATTAGATATTTTTCTTGGTATGGATAACTACCACATTACATGTTTACATATATTTATAATTTAAAGTAACCATATACGAGTATGTACACCATTGGCGTTTAATCCATATAGATTTAAAAGCTGTGACCACCTTTAAAAACCTACTACGAAAAAAAAATAGGTACTCGACGAAGGAAACAAAAACGAACTTTTTGTTAAAATTTTTTTTTTTCATAAATTTCTCGTCATTTTTATGTCACAATCGTTCTACAGGCATAAATTGTTTTAAATTTGTCTAATTTATACTTTTTAGTTTCAACCGGTATTTGGCGGTACTTTCGACTTCCTCAATTTAGTTTTTTTTGTAGCTGGCATCATACAGTATAATGGTTGTAACCTTTTTATACATTTTCCGCCTTTTTAGTTTACAACACCACCGATATATTGAAGTTTGAATCTTATATGCACTTTGATGCTACCATCTTTGGAACCAAAAATGGATTAATATTTCTTTGAATAAATTAAGAACAATTTTTCGCATTGTGAACGTATTCATAAATTAATATAAAATGATTTAGATTTATTGGTATTTCTTTTCCAAGTATCCTTAGCTATTATATAAATATATAATCTGTTGATTTAAAAAAAATTTAAAACGTTTAAGTTGATTTTAACAATCAGCGGAATATAAAAATAAAGGCAATTTTCTAATACCTTTTTTTCACAATAATTCATACCCGAACTTTAAAAAATCACAGATAGACTATCTTTCGACATAGAGCAATTTACCCCACTGATTTATACCTATAATTACTGATTTAACAATTTAATAAAAATATATTATTATAAGTGTATATTAATAATATTATAAAATAATATGCAAAATTACTGCCTCAACACAGGCTAGCCTAGTGAGGTGGGTTATGCTAAACCTCAACTTATAACTATGCAATTCTATTCGTTATATATTACCTACTGTTATTATATTATTTTCTGTTTTATTTTTTATTTATCTAATTTATACTTAGGTAGTAACGAATACAGAATAAATATACTCCGATTCAAATACGACAATAATTATCACTGTGTACTCCAATTTCTGAAACCACGGCGAATGGTAGCCGATACTATATTCCTGTATGAAATTTTATATAATATAATACACTGCTCTGAACTCCTATCTCAAATGCACTTTAATATACCTTCGAAACGTACTCGCCACACCAAATTATGTTACGAATTAAACAACAAAAAAACGGGGCAGCAAATTCACATATTTCCAATGTTCTTCAAACATTTAATAATCTTTGTCCCAACCTAAATAACCACATATTTTTTGACTCCCTACCGTCATTTAAGAAAAAAACATTACTCGTAACATCAATGCGCAATCACAATTCTTCAGTTTATAGGACTATTCAGACACAAGGTACACATACACGCTCCACACACAGACACATACACTTATACATTATACACTTTTTTATATACCTTTTTATCTGTACCATGTATCATTCCCTAGCATTATACTAACCCCGCCCGATAAAATGTATATAACCATTTACTAGATATTACATAGAGACATGTCACTTTTACCGATCCTTGTAATAATTTTCTAAAACCTCATAATTTGCACACCACTCATTTTATACATGTACTGTTGGTTTCTAAAATAAATATTAAAAAAAATAATAATAATAAACCACGGTACACTTTATTATACGCATATTTTAGTTACACCTGTAAACTTTATTACAATAAAGATATGTATCATTATTATCATAAGAATCTATATTTATAAAAACTTTTTCGAGGTAACAATGGAGTGCTATATAATATTTGAAGGTAACCGTATATTAAATTCAAACAGGTATCTTAATGAATTCATTAAAAAGCATATAACGCGTGACACTCTGAACAGAAAGAGAAAAAAACAAAAAAAAAAACTGATTAACCGTTTCTCCTTTGCACCTTGCCAACAACAGACAGTACTGGTATCGCGACGGATTCCAGTTCAAGGCGATCACGATCCTCAATCACGCAGACGATAATGAATAAGAATACGATAAAGGTATTTTATCGTATTTCCATCCCTTCATCCTCTCCTGCACCACGTTGCATCATCTTGATAGGAGCAGGCAGCGGGTAATTGGATTGCCGGGAGATGCTGGAGAGGAAAATTATCTGCCGCCAGCCTCGTCTAGCGACAAAGATTAAAATTCTAATATTAAATAATAATCTAATTAAACAGCAAAGGGCCATTTTAACTGCGATACAAGGTGCCTTGCACCTTCACAGAGGTAATACAAGCTGACTTTTGCAATTATGTCAAACTCCGAGCAAATTGCAAATGCAAATTGAATGCATCCGTACAAGTGCACTTTTGTCTATGCAGAGTATTGTGTTCTAATCATCTTTACAAAAACTTTATTTATCAAGATACGTGCAACTTGTACGTTTTGAAAAATGAGATTTATTTAAAAACACGTATAAATAAACGTGGGTAAGTCATATTCATTCTTTCAACACTGTTGATATTTTGGATAATAATACTTGGCTAATAGCGTTATAAATGCCAGGAAATAACGTAAAACCATAGTTATTATTACCCCAAGTAAACACTATGTCGTAATAAATTACGTATTTATCTTGATATATAAACATGACTGTTTGTCTGTCCTCGATTTTTTAGAAAACCACTTGACCGGTTTCCATGAAAATATCACATTTTGTTCTTATTAGTGCCGGAAAGGTTAAGAGAGTAGTTTGAATAAAATCATATATGTAAAACTGATGCTATAACTTTTTAAAATTACTATTAAAATCATTGAACCCGCCATGCTGTATTGAGGTTAGCCCATAGACATACCACTCGGGTTAGCCACTGATTACATATTCAAAAGAAGGTTTATTTTGGTAGAATATTTTAAAATGGAAAACATAAGTAGGTACCTAATTAAGAACTTTATTACTTTATATTGAGAAAAAATAATTAATTACTTAAGGTTTCTTTGTTTCATTGTTTAGATATTGTAATAGTTGTCACGAGGCATTACTTTTTCTGTCAAATGAATTAAGGCACCCAAACGACAAGAATTCGCAACTTCATTACTTTATAAAAAGAAAAATAAATCACGAGCAAGGCCGGGTACACATCAGCTATTAAGTAATAAATTATATTTCCATTTGTTCGTATTCCTATAATTTTATTCTTATATATCATATTTTTGTCTGAAATTCAACTGCATTCAAATTCCTTTCATCCCTTTCTTTTTAAATTATTATTATTATTTTTTAATTACTAAAATCTATTTGTCACCACTCTTGTATGATGCTATCTGAGAACAAGCGTTTCACTCCCAGTAATATTGGAAATACGTCAGCACCAATAACAGATATATATGTAATTTAATAATGAAAAAATAAATATATACGAGCATATAGATTAAAATTAATCCAGCATTGTACGAGTATATAAATATGATGAAGACCTGTAATAATTCATAGTTTTTTTTTAAAAATTTTATATGAATACCGCACAAGAGTCCCAAACTGCTCCCAACCGTCTGGAGCCAGTGAGAATATGGCATTCCCAATTGGGGATTGTTGTAAGGCTGAAGGTATTAGGGAGAGGAAAGAGAAGGGGGAGAGGGAGGTGGGGAAAAGGGGAAATACCTGGCTATTCAGATCTGGTCACCAAACACGGCTAAAACCCGTTTCAAGCAACGTTTCAATTCTGAATGGTGGTCTTTCACCAGGGCGATACTGAGAGTATCTTCCACTCTGGATAGTTCCATAGTTGTTAAATAATATACGTGAGAAAATTATATGTTCAACTTAAGCAACTAGATATTGATAATCGAATTGTGCTACGCTCATAAATCATATTTCCAAAACATATACAGTAATCATTTCCACGATTTCGACTGATTCTAAATAGTTTGGACCAACTGAATGCATGAGAAGATTTCCATCCTCAGTGAGGCGGACTACTTAATGTTCCTCACGTACAGAACGTCATTTCATATTCTTTTGCCGGCTTTCTTCTTTGGGTGTTAGGTATCGGATTGATTCAGTCCCGCCTACGGATATTCCACATCTCCTCACCGTAATTTGCTCGAACAGTAAATGGTTTCATGCAGAAAAGTGAACAGAAAGCGTAAATCTCGTAAAGCTCCTCTCTGGGAGGAAGTATCTCTTTCATTGATAATAATGATTTTGTACAAATTATCGGAAGACTAAACATTTATTTACACATAAAACCTATTTCAGAAGTGCTAAATTACATTAATTTCTAAGCGGAGCCTCAAATTTGTTATATGAAACATAGAAACTAAGTTGCATCATATCTCCTTATTCACTACCATAGAATATTAGATATTTTATACCTTAATTTGAAGGAAAGAAGAAGGGTCAACAGTTCGATCTTAGAATCGAACGACTCAAATAAATCAATGCTTTTTAGTAGTTATTTGATCTTCTAAATTAAGGCTAAATTTGAACCTTACATTGTATTTACATATAAAGGATATGTACGAGTATATAAAATATGTTATTAAATGTCTTTGGATTGGAATTGACGATAAACTCCGCTGGGATTCACACATTAATGGAACCTCAAAAAGGTAACAAATCTCTAAAAATATACTTCTTTAAAATTACGAAATATCTTATCAACTTAGGATTTTAAAAGAGTGTATTATATAATAATTGAAGAAGACAGTATTAATCAATCCTAAATGAAATATGAAACCGAATAAAACCACATACAATAAAAGGGTATCAGTCGCATCAGGGAATGGAACCCCGGACCTCTGTCTTACCGGGGCAACCTCTCTACTGACTGAGCTAGTGAGATCAGTTCACTTTACACCATATTCACTGATATCATACCTCAACTTCAAGACATGTCAATATTATCTTCTATTTAAATATTGGTTAATATTGTATTCAATGGTGAAATATTATAATGAGGTTTATAACCTTTAATAAGTTAAATTGAGTATATTATGCTTTTCGCCACTGGAATATGGAATATTAGGAAATCACATAAAATAAAACAACTGAATATTACTCTATAATATAGAAATACATCTTAAATACCATTTTAAAGGTCCCTATAAGGACGTCAAGAACGGAAATTTTTCAACAGTTCGACGTTCCAAGAATACAAAAAAATATTCTGGTTCATCATCTTAAAAAAGACAAAAATACCTCACATAATCATAACACCAGAGCAAATAAAATAGACAAGCTAAATGTAACTAAGTGTAATGCTATTTTTGAACAAAGAAACTTTTAGCTGTAAAGTCATATAATAAACTCACGCCTGGCATCAAACAAATTAAATAAATTAATAGTTTCATTAAGTCCAGTAAAACCTGTCTTCAGGAATTATCAGAAAAGAACTGACTACTATTTTAAAAACATCGTCATAGATGTTTCTGAAAATACCCTACGCAAACCTTGAAGTTGAAATATGAAAGTCCCTGAAAACTCTATTCAAAACCTAGTTCGCCTCATATTCTACAATATATACATTTTTAATTGTCAGAAGTACACAGTAATTAATAAAAAATACAATAAAAAGTCTGTTTCAGTTGATCCAAATTACCACATTTCTACGCGGAGCCTCAAATTTGTTATATGAAACGTATAAGTTGCATAATATCTTCGTTTTCTTTACTATCATAGAATATTAGATATTTTATACCTTAATTTGAATGAGAGGGGAAGGATCTACTGTTCGATCCTGGAATCGAACGAATCAATCAAATCGACGCTTTTTGCTAGTTTGCTATATTTTATTTTCTTTTGGGTTTTGTCGATTTCCGTTTAGAGCTAGGAGGGTGGAGAGGGTGGAAAGGGTAACAGAACGACGTGCAAATTTACACCCTTTTGTGAGGGACGTGTGTCAGCCGCGATTTGTGATTGTTCCCTCTGGAGCGTGCTCCGCATCCTGAAAAGGGTTTCCCTGGAGCCAGAAGCAGGGCCCCACGGGGAGGAACTGGATATCTAGATCTAGTTCTAGGACCTGTGGGTGGTTGATGATTGACTGAAGGGGGTGATACGAACATGCATTTTTAATTCTTATTTTTATTTTTAATTAAAAAAAATTTTACACATACATTTACACAAACAAGGTACAAAGGTCAAGGTACATCTGAATACATATACATAAACTTACGTGCAATGTGTATAAAACAAAAAAATCCCACGTAGGCAAGGCCAGTGCGTGGGTATACCTGGTATCAGTTAGTGGCAGTATATTTGTAATAATCCATGGATGTTGAAGGTAAGTTAAATAAAAATTACAAATTAAATAAGACAAATAAAATGAAAAAAAAAGAAAAGAAAAGAAAATAGGGAAAATATACAATTATAGCAGGAAAAGGTTGATATCTTTGGTTTTAATCCAGTTTTTTTATAACAGTTTTGTATGTGTTTAATGACGATATGTTTTGACACTTACATTCTGTAGATAGTCAATTATAATTTTAGGAGCAAAAAAAAAGAATGTCTCTGCGCAAGCCTAGTTTTACACAAGGTTACTTCAAGTATGTTATTTATTCCGTTACTAAAGCGAATTTCATTTTTTGGGAATAGTTTTTTCTTGAAAATATATATTTTAGGCACTGTAGACAATAAACTTTTCTTATATCTAACAGTTCAGCCTCGTGGAATAATCGTATGGAGTGGAAGGTATTTTATTTACACACATTAAAACATACAGTTGTGTAATACACATTTTGATACACATTTCATAAATTAATTTATTACTTTGTTGCAACTAATCAGTGAAGTCGTTGCTAACAATGTTATTTTTTTTAAATATGAACAAAAGTAAATGATAAATTGGACAGAAAAAAAATAATAACACCTTGATAGTGAAATTGAAAAAAGAAATTAATAAAATAAGTGGTTTATTAACGCAGATTAAGAATATCAAGCTGTTTTCTAAATTTATGACGAATGACGAATCTGTTTATTTCCCAAAATATGTATATTTTTTTGAATTCCTACCACTTCTGTGAAAAATATCTTCATCGGGACTTAATAATAATATTTAGTAAAATTATATAAAAAGAAAAAATTTTAAGCAGGTGTGTTATATAATAAACATCATTAATTTTTTATGGTAATTTTCATATAACTGATTTACTAATAACATATTACACTTTAATGCAATTCGTCAGATTGGGAAAGCGTCTTCGCGATTTTTTTCTGAATCATTTTCAGATCATCACATTTTGTAAGAATTGAAACTTTCTTGTCACACAAACCGATAGTGCCGGATGAAAATGACTAAAAACTTACCCCAAGTCCGACTAAACAATGACCAATAATACACTTGAGCCAAAGAAACATTTTTTCTATCAACCATGACTTTTCGAGCAAGTATCTTTTTTCATGCCATCATATCATAGAGCCAGAATCAATGAATTTTATACCTAGCCCAGTAATCCTTCAAAGGTACAGTAAATTAAAAAATGATTGTGGAACAAGAATTTTATGACAAATATGACTTTTCGAGAATCTTTTTTAGAATCGTCTTCGGGTCATCAAATTTAGTAATAACTTAACGAGCGATTCGAAATTTACAATTTAACAATTTTAAATCATGAATCCGAAATTGCAGGCCGTGTAACCTTGCTCTATCTTATGAGTGGACTGAAGATTTGAAGTGATATTCTGAAAAAAATCTCTCATTAATCAAGTTTGTTACTTGGACTAGTGATCTCTCATAACTGCGTTGGTAATAATAAAATTTGAATTATTTATTGTTTTACAAGATCAAAATTACACAACTTTTTTTAATGGAATGCTAACGTTACTCCCAACAAACTAAGTGTTTTATTTTGATCAAGGGAACACGAACTTAGTACGAATTACGAGTATATGTTTCAAATATATATTTTTAACGTTAGAATCTAACTCAACTATTGAATATCTTGGTGGTGTATACAATATTAAACAAGGTCATCACGATAGGAAGGGCATATTCCAATGGACCAATAACACAATACGGCCTCTGTCTCCACGAGGTGTTACACACGCAATAAAAACTGTACCGGGCCATTCATTCTCGGCCGCGATTGTCGCCCGAATAATAATGCCACCATGATAAGTGACGTAATAAAGGGTCGTATGTGCCGTGTCAACAATGAGACTTTCATTGTATCTCCCCAGCTTTCAATGTCACTATCTCCCCGAAATAGGAGCACACGCGACACTCGCCAAAAGAATAACGTCAAAAACATTGACAAAATTGTTTGCAATGTTTCAAAATGTTACTTTTTGTTTGGGTGTCTTCAGATTCTTTGTTAAAATGTGGGGTGTATTTGTATTGTTTTTTTGCATCCTTGTCGCATTTTGTGGCGCTTATCAGCACAAATAAACGCAAGGAAGTTGTTTTTGTTCCTTCATCCTTATCACACCTCCTGCCCTCGTTATACAAACGTGTCCTTTGTGAGGATTCTTTTTTATCT
>JAHDVE020005929.1:0-28776 GCA_022606495.2 Halesus radiatus | reverse complement strand
AACCCTCAAGAAGCACTCTGCGTAGTAATTATCGCTTTCATCAGCTGCATGATGCTCAGCTACAACATCAACTACGTCGGACACCTCATCAGCAACATTCGTCAAATGAATTACGAAAAAAATCGCAGTCTCGACACCTTCTTAACTATGGCTCGACAAAGCGACATTCACTCAAGTTTGCAACACCGCATCCAGAGCCATATCGAAAGTTCATTTATTGTCAAGAAGTAGTTCAATTTTACTGAGCAAAATGCCCTGCTCACAAAAATGCCGTAATATCTGAAACGGGAGTTTATGAACTAAGCCTACCAGAAGGTCTTTATGAGTTTACCAGTGTTGGGCAACTTTGCTTTGAAGGTCCGTTCGCTTCTCGCAGAGAGCATCGCCAGGATCGTCACCCACCCTTAATAAATAATTCAAAAAAGTGGAGATCCTTCGTCACGAGTACTAATTTTGCAGAAAGGTATGGTAGGTCTCAGCACTAGCAACGTACATCAATACAAGAGCAACCGGATCGTACAGATGTTCTCCACCAACGACCAAAAAGAAAATCGAAAAGATGTTGCTAAACTGCTGAATCTCTCATTCATAAAACTAGAAAAGCTAACCTATAACATTACTTCGATCGGATATTCTATTCTTTTCCTGATTGAACGGGAGGAGCTTCTCAAGATTTTGTCCAACTCACGTTTGGATTACTAGTATTTTTGCCAGCTCAAGGATTCATCCGACGGGCAGCTTGACACCAACCTCATCAAATGCGAGCTTTGTACTCATTAGTTCCACACCAAATTTGAGTGTCCGAAACTCCACTACTCGCCAATTAAAGAATATATAATTTTTAAACGCATCAAAACTGACATGATTCGTGGTGGTCAGAAACGATACGAAGTCACCAGAAGAAATCGCATCGAACACCATGCCGGGGTCTGCATCTAAAATCGCGAATTCGACTTTCTACTCCTGCAATAAGGAGTCGGGGCCGGATTAGGTGTTGGAGGCGGTGCAGGAATCGGATGTAGCACTTTCAATAAAGATCACAGTTTTTATCCTGCAACAGGCTCGCGAAAGCAACTTAAGACGTTGTAGCATTTTTAAACAGTGAGGATTGAGAAGCTGTGCTTGTAGATTTGCGATAAGCTTGCTAAGATAATTCCGAACGAAGACAAAGGAGATGAAGCTATAGAAGTGGATGCAGCATTCAATTGGAAACACTACTTCCCCGACTTCAACCCTCGCAATCTGAATAAGAGGTTCAGAGGGGGTGCTGCGGACGATGACCATCTCTGCATGAGCAATATCAGTGAGTTGGCTAGCCATAAAAAACTAGCACCCTTTGGATTTCCTTAGAACGTCAAGAGAAGACTAGATTGATTAAAGAAATGAATTTTATTATATAAACAACCAATATAAAACTAGATCCTTTTGGGAAAGGGTATTGGTTACATTAAAATCTTGTAAAATTTAATATCATATATTAGATTTATTGTTTAAAAAACAAATTATTGCATATTTTAATTATAAAATAAAAGGACAGTTTCTACAACATATTATCTCAAATCTTTGTTTGATATCTTAACATTACTTCGTCCACTTTCCTAAATCGATTCACAAGATTAGAAGGATTAAAGAACGAAAAATAGTGTCCCCAGTTGAATCCCACATCGAGTTCTAAAAAGTATTCAACTCCTTTGTCATCTACGGTCACGATCCGATCCAGCTTCTCTGTGAACGTGAGCCTGTCCCCATAGAAATACTCGATATTGTTGAAACTTGTTTTCTTGCTCACTCGTTTGCTTACTCGAGTGTTGCTCGCTCGTTTGACTTTGATAGAGTTGGTATTAAAATTGCTACTAATATTGCAGTTGTTATTGGCAGCTGACTAGAGATTTGAGGTTTTTAGACTCGATAAAAGATTGTTGTTAATCACTGAGTGTTGCGGTAGACTATTTTCATCTGAAGATTCTCTCGTGAGAACACGGAATGGGCTCGAATCATCCCAAGATTTTCGAAACTATTCGCTCTTCTCTTCGTCGATCATGTCATAATCTATCAGCCCAGAGATCTTGTCCCTTCTTTTGATCTTTTTGAACCGACTCTGGACCTTCTTATTTGCCTCCTTTAACCTCTTCAAAGACACGTACTCCCTCAAAGGCATATAATGCAGGTTGGGGCACTCGAACTTTGTGTGGTTCTGGTTCCTGCAGATCTCGCATTTGATCAGTTGATAAGCATCCATGTCGTACTCGGATTTGTCCCGCAGCTGGCAAAAGTATTCGTAGTCCAGGCTGGAGTGCTGGAGCACAGAGAGGATATCTTCCCTATCCATGGAGAATATCACACAGTATCCGATGGACACAATGTTATACTTGTGAACCTGGGGCCTTACGAAGCAAAGATTTAGAAGTTTTATGGTATTCTTTTTTGCTTTTTACAAACTTGACACGGTCTGGATTATCCTTCCTGTTTGGAACTGCCCGCTGCTAGTGCTAAATCCGACCTTTCCACTCTGGAGGATTAGGAGCCTCGAGGTGCACCCGAACTTCTCAATAATTTAATCGGAGTGCGATACGTGCCGAACAAGTTTTTCTGCTAAAGTCGATTTCGTTTTCGATGTAAAATCCTTCAGCAGAGTTAGCACATTGAATATTTTCTGATAGGCATTAATAAGATATTATCTTTTGAGGTAATCAGGCATCTTAACAAGTAGTTACTTCTCAGAGGAAAGGTTGAGGTCATTGTTGACTATGTATGATCCTTCGATATAACTCTTTATTCTATTCTAGAGGTCCGGGGCGATTTGATTCTGTCGTGCCATCGTCGTAAAAGTATCCAGATTTCTGTTCTTCTCGTAACTCTTTTGACGGATATTGTTTATGAGATTGCCAACGTAGTTAATGTTATAGCTGAGTAGCATGCAGCTGACCATCTAGATGACTACTAGACAAGCTGCTTCCTGATAATTCGTAGCAGCAAAGTCTCCGAAGCCGATGGTCAGCATGATGGCCGCTGACCAGTACAGTCCCCAGATGTACTGCTCGTACCAGGTCACGCTTTCCAAATGATGGGTTGTCAGCCAGTTAGAATCAGGCGACAAGTTCGCCATTAGATTTAGAATAATGGAAAGAATATGGGCAGATAGGAGGTTGATAAAAAATACCAAGACGATTCCGAAGTATTGTTCACTGAGAAAGTTGTTTTGGAAGATGTTACTCACTGTATGCACCCTATCAGGAATCTGAATCAGCTTAACCATAACCACAAGTTTCAAAATCCCATTGCCCCCTGGTTAATCAGCATTGATAACGGATTCTAACACCATCAATATTGTTAGTGCATCCTTGAACATTTCGGAAGAGAAATACATTTTGACAATCTGGTTGAGGTATGTTAATGACTTTCCATTTTCGTATCTCTTTCGGACACAATTGAGCACAAACTCCAAAATGAAGAAGAAAAGGCACACAATCTCGAAAGATTTTACATACCTTGAATTTACGATTGTTGGGCTAAAAGTGGCCTGGAGTTGGTAGAGCACATTAATAGAGATGGTCATTATTAGGCTCAGTAGATTTAGGAGGATGAAAATGAATCCATTGACATCAATTCCTTAAATCACGAGAAATCCTTTGACCTAATTTCGCAATGATAGTGATATTTCGGAGTCATCGACATCGACTAACGATGGAGTAGTTTGCCTCGGCACCGTCCTCCTTAATTTCGATATAAATCCTTTAACAAGCTTAAATGCTTTGGCTCTTACTACTAGGTTTCGAAGCAGTTGCGGAGAACTGTGAGAGGTTGTCTCTCCACCATTATTACTGACATTGTTATTATTATTACCAACAGTAGTATTATTATAGTTTGAGTTTAAGTTATTATTATTATTATTATTATTATTAATATTAATATTATTGTTATTGCCATTATGAATATTAGTATTAAAAGGGTTGTTTGAAAAATTGGAATTGATGCCACTGTTATTTCCGCTGTTATTAGTGATGGAACGGCTATTGCTCTCATTGAACTATTTGCTGCTGTACGCGACTCTTCTTGCGTTAGGCACACGTTCCCTCTCGTTAGTCTTGAAGAAGAATTTTTGCTTGCTGATCTGTTTCGGTATCTCCAAGGGAATATCCCACGATCGCTCAGATATAACATCTGGAGAGTTGAGAGATATGGGCTATAAGTATTTCCGCTAAGCAGAGTATTGATGTTTATTTTTATAAATAAATTCATCAAGTTTCTACATTTAGTTGTATTTTCCAATTGAGATTATAGTTTTTTTCTTTTCTATCTCTATTGATAAATCTATATATATATATATATCTTTCTATATTTATATATGTTAATTTATTTTTTATTCTTGTTTTTTCTTTAATATCAATAAATTGTATTTTTGTTAATTTTTTCATCTTGATTTGTGTTATTTTTTGTATTTAATAAATAATCATAAATAATTTCCATTTGGAAGAATTAAAATCCAATCCCATATTCTAAAGAAAAATGTATTAGTATTTGTTATTATTATTTTTTTCAAGGAATTTTCTTTTTTTTCTTATTTTCTTTATTATGTAGATACTAAAAAAAATACTACAGATTTATTAAAACATATCTATAGATTAAATTACATGTTTGAGTTTAAGACATTCTAATTTATCATTTATAAAAAAATGGAAAAATATTTGTAACCTTACCTGAAATAATTATTTGTTTGCAAAAATTATTTCTAATGAATCTTTCATACTCTTCAAAATAAAGATAGTGAAAATAAATTAGGATAAGAAACAAATAAAAAAACAAAATTTTAATAAAAACATAGTTAACTGCCATATGAAAATGAAATTGAAAATGCGTTAGCAAATTTTGCCAAAGAAAAACAGAGAAATGAGAAGAATTTGTATTTAGTTATTTTGATATTTTTTAAAAATGATAAGTTATAGTTATCCTATTTTGTATATATACATTTCAAAAATACTATATATATATATATCTAACTATCTTTTTTATATTTTTAATTTTTTTCAATCATTTACTATTTTTTATCCTAGTCAACAAATATATAATAATTCAATGCGATCCTCAAATCTACTACGAATATCAGTTGTTAAAATTAATTTTGAAATATTAAAATTGTTTGGAGTTAGATTTTTATTATGGAAACATATACTTATATGTAGAGATAATAACAATAACAATATTTATAAAAAAATAATAAGAATAATAAGAATATCTGTTCTTTAATAGGTATCATATCCCTATTTTGAGCCGATAACTTGATAATGGTTGGAAAAAATATGAGGAATTAATATTTTAGAATAAAAAATACTCACCATAGTAATATATATATACACATTTATGTATTGATATTTTGGTTTTTTTAAATATAACTATAACATAACTATAAGTAATATTGATTCATTATACCTATACAAATTTATAACGAAAAGATGAATATCAAACTGCCCACCATCGACTCGAAGAAACAACTCGAATAAGAAGAGTACAACTTTGTCAATAAATAAAGTCGGCGCAAGACACGAGAACCAAAATAATTATCAGGAATCGTAAATCAACCTCAAACAAAAACAATATATTAATTATATTTGCTGTCCCCTCAAAAATAGAAATATTAATCATTTAGTACAGTCAATCATCGAAGAATATAAACGCAAAATAGATTAACAAAAAAAAGAAATCGAAAGCAGGAACAGCACCATCATGGCAATGCAGCGCAATTTCGAATCAGTCTCGGTTTTGCTCAAGACATAAAAGCTCGAAAATGCAGAAAGTAAATAGAAAACCGAAAATATGGGCAAACGACTCGCCGAACTCACCCAGAAACTGGATGACTACTATAGCAAGAATTCAGCCTTACAGTCCGAGATGAAGAGGCTCAAATAGGATAATTCTGGTTTGCTGGAGGACCGGAAAGCCTTGAAGAAAAACGGAGATTCCGCAGACCAACAGAGAAAGATCATCGCGGACCTCGAAGCAAATGTATTAAGTTTGAGTTCACGGCTGATGGAGAGCGAGTCAGACCGCAAGATTCTTGAAGGAGACTTGAGGAAATATAATGCAATAGAAAAGTAGAAGCGAAGTCTCTCGGTGAAGATTGTGGAGCTGGAAGAGGAGCTTAGGAGGCAGGACGCCGAGAATGCAGCGATTAGCTTCAAGGCTAAATCATTGGAAGACCAACTCGAAAAATCCAAGGCGACAATCAGTGAGCATGAGAAAAAACTTAACGAGTTTAAACAAAAAGAAAAATAGCTGAGAGAAGCAATATCTGTGAGGTCTGACGAAGGAAAAAACTCTAAAAACAGACTCAACCAGCTTGAGGATTAAGTTGCAAAGCTGAAAGTAATTATTGAAAACAAGGATCTGATCATACAGATGAACTCGAAGAATATCGAAGATCTAAAAAGAACCCATCAGTAACTACGGGACAGGATCGAGACTCTGAACTCTACCAACAAACAGTTCTAGAGTGTAGTCAGCTAGCAATAGAAACTCATAAATAATAACAAAGAAACAATGGAACAAAAAGACCACTTCATCATAAGCACCGAAAAAGAGCTTAACAATATCAAAAGGGTGTTGGAGGAGACTAAGGGTAACCTTTAGAACAAGATCAAGCAGTTAAATGAACTTAGGAAATCCATAGAAGATAAAAATCATGAATCTCAGGAGCTCGCCAGCAAAATGGGGGCGACTGATATGCGCATTGTCGAGTTGGGACAATAAAATGCCCTCCTAAAAGATGATAAGGTTCAACTGTCCAGCCAAATCGAAGACCTGAATTCCAAAATTAAGCTGCTTTAGTCTGCTATACTATAGCTTCATTCAAAATATGGGAAGTATTTCGAAGTCCTAGATAAATACAAGCCACAAGTGACGATCATTTCCAACGAATAATATTTACGTCTGAACAGATCCCTCCAACAATACAAATAGGAATAAGCCCAGCTCAAATAAATCCTGGAGCTGGAAAGGCAGAGAGTCAAGGAACGCGAGGAAGCCGAGCTCAGGACCAAAGGAGAACTGAGCAAATATATAAACGAGGAGGAGAAACTGCGGGACATCATCAATGCGGAGCAATCTCGCATGCAGCAACTCGATAACTAAAGGTTAGAGAAATAGAGACTATTGGAGTAGGAGCGAAACAACAATAAAGCGCTCTGGAACGATAACAAAAAATTGAAAGAAAAAGAGAAAATCCTCGAAGAGTTCAAAAACACCAATGAAGAGCTCAAGCAGATTAAGCAGATCAACTAAAAGTATGAGAACGAGTTGAGCCAGCTCCGCACCAGCATGGCCACGAATTCCGAGCTCTCACAGGTGCTTCATCAGCGATCAACTCAAATGACTCACCTCCAACAACAAGTCGACAAAATCACCACCGAACTCGAATTCTACAAGAACAGGTACAAAGAGCTCGAGGCCTCAGCGACCAGGCATTAAAAGAAATTCAAACAAACAGAAGATGCTTATAAAGCTGAAGCAGATAAGCTGAGATCGGAAATCGAGAGCCTTGGAAAAGAAAACAAAGAAAACAGTAAGTTAATATATGGATTGACCCAGAAGATCCAGAGTTTATAAAAGGATAGAAAAGCGTTGGAGAAGTGGGAGAACGAATATAAGCAGTTAGGAGCGAGTTATACGACATTGATGGGGGAGAATACGGCACTGAAGGAGAAACTCGGTGGGGTTAACTTTTCTGATCTGGAAAATAAAAGAAAGACCATCGAAGACAAAACTAAAATGCTCAAGAAATCGTTAGGAGACCTGAGTTCTTCAGCAGTATTCATATCCTTTTTATATATATTCTATAAATTATACTTATTTTATTAACTTTCAGTAAGCAATTCACAACCATTTGTGCTGCAGCCACTGCATGGAGCTACCCAAGGAGCCAATCAAGTTGATTCCCTGCGGACATGTATTTTGTAAGAAGTGTAAAGGTGGCTATGAACCGAACTGCGGGGAGTGCAAGATGGCAGGTCAGCCAGTGGTTGACAAGCTGCATGATCAGAGTGTTGCCAAATTGCAGTATCTAGAAATGATCCTCACTGCTGTCAAAGAAGATACTCAGTTTTTGAGTAAATATTGAAGGTAGAACCACGAAATAATTAAAATGATTATAAATGACTAATGTGTGTTTTTAAATTATTTTATTTGCGTTTTAATATGTATTTTTTGTGGATGTTTTTTTAATGTATTACCTTTATAAAAAATATATATAATCTTTATCAGTAATAAATAGTCAATTGAGCTGAAAATAAATAAATATGGCAAGTAAAAAATATAATAAAGACAAAGAATAATAATAATTTATATCTATATGTGTAATTCATTAAATATTAGTTTTATTAAAATATATACACTATCTTTTTTTAGTTTCTTGTCTAATTAGTTGGATATTGTAGACTCGAAACTATTTTGAGACAATATATCAATATCCGTTTCCATACTAAATACGGACAGTATCATTTTTCGGATGGGTAGTTCAAGTAATTTGGGAATATTTTGGTTTCCCTATCAACCAGATAGTTCATTCGTCACTTGTTTCGCCAGCTGCCTTCGCCTCCAGGTACCATCTAAAGCATTGTTTATCTACGCTGGGTGAGTTTTGCTCTATTTCTTGTATTTATTCAATATTTACTTTTTGGTTCGAGTTTTCATAGATTCCGATATCATTCCGAAGTCTGTCCCGAAGATGTCCAGCAACTAGTAGAATGTTTTCGTGTCCTTTTGGTTCCATTTCCGACTTGAAAGGTTCGTTAAGATTGTTGGGCGTTTTTTGTTCGGACAGGATTCGAGTGCCAAGGAGAGGTTGACATCTTCGACAATGTTTTGGATTGTGGGACTTTGGGTGAGTACTACGGATAGGGAATCACATGTATCGATTTAGAGTTGTTCTGTTTTCTTGCATGATGATAAATACTATTGAGGGGAGATTGTCGAGGATATCATTATATTTGTTTTTATATACTTATTCCTTGTTGAGCAAAAATGAATTAAACAATAAAAAAAAACGAAATAAAGCTAATAATATTTTTACTTTATGCAATATTTTTGTTTTTTTTGTATTATTATTTATTATCAATAATAAAGTAAAAAGATAAATTTTATCAAAATTCTTTTACATTTTTGTTTGATAAAAAATAAAAATTTAGTGTTTATAATTATGTTAATCAGATATTTTCTATTCAATTATAAATGCATTCAATTCATTCTGAATAATAATAATAATAATTCTAAATGGGTATTAAACTAAATTATCTTAAAATTAAACTAAAAATAATATTTATTTATTATAATATCACTTTTTTCACTATATTTTTCATATTTATGTTTATACATCTAATAATTACATGTATACATTTTTTTTACAAATATTCAAATTTAATCCAATAAAAACATCGCATCATTTTCCTGGTCTGTTCTTTAGCATCTCTTGGAATTGTTAAATCGTCAAATACTCCACTTTCAATTTATCCAACTCATCCAAGTCGATTAGACAATTTATCCGATAGTCCACATGGTAGTCATCAGGCATCTTGGCAAATTTATCCAATATGTTGACAGCTTTGAGTATACTGAAATACTGCTCGGCGCCGATGCAGTCGATCCATTTGTAAAACCTGACGGACTTGGAAGGACCAGATATGAAGCAAATATAATTTTATATGGAATTATTTTCGAGTTTTTAAATTCCTCTGAAATCGGAAACTGGAATCTTAAACTTTCTGGATCCTCCTTGCTTCTATTATTCTTGTGAGTTCTTTACCAGATACATTTTGGCCAGAATCTTATTATCAGGGAATTTGATAGCTACAAATCCGTCTGACCTTTATTACAGCATAACTGATTTTGAGAACAATGTGTTGAGATAAGGTATTTCTTCACATTTAGGAATTGCTAAGTTCAATCTCTATTGGCTTATGTCTTTTGCATCCCTTGCTATAACCACTGCGGTTTAGTCCTTCTATTTTATTTATTTTCCCTTTGCTTTGGCTAGTTCATTTTTTAGTTTATTATTCATTTATTGGAGTTAAGCGATATTCTTTTTATAACTGTTAACTTTGGCTGCCTACTTAGCACCTTCTTCCATTTGTCTAAATCTTTTTAAAAAATCTTAAGCCGAAGACTTTGCCATACTTCTTTTAATTTAGCTAAATAACTAGGGACATCGTACAATCCGATATAAATAGCATCTGTCTTCTGGTTTGACGGCCGCTTTGCCCAAGGCTTTGCTAACCTAAGCTAACAGTTTGTGGAGGGGATTCAATTATGGCTCAGCAAAACTGTCTAAGAGGGAGATTTTATCGATGATATCACAGATATACAATATCTTTTACTAGTGAATTTAAGCATTTTATTGGAATGTTTCCAGCTTGTTTTTTAATGGTTACTTCAGAAAATCCGATATTGTCTGGACTTGGAGCTTCTGCTTATCAAATTTTTCGATATCAATTTCAGGGTTGATCTGACGTTTACATATTTACTCGTTAATATGGATTTAGCATTTTTCTAGCTTATCTATGAGTTACTAAAAAATTTATGGATGATCAAAGCGGAATAGATCAGCAGAGGCTTACAATTTTCCTATCATACTAATATTTTTAGTCAAATAGCACTATTCCTCAGGTTAATACATCAGGAGCATTTATGCGAATTCGTTAAACCATTGAACAGGTGATGTGCCATCTACAAGAAGCTTGGCAAGTTAATTTAAAGTACCCAGTTTATTGATCTGTCCGGCCACACTTTTGAGAAACTTCATTGCTACATTATCCGCATCCCCATCATACAGTTCTTCAACCTTTAAATCCACTTATTTTTAGAATCGAGGGAACACCACATGCTAAAATTGTTTGAGCTGGACTACTTCTTTTAGAGTTTATCTTTCCGATCCTAAAAGAATGAGTAGTATTTTATAGAGCTTGACTTATTCGGCAGAAGCCAGCTATTTAAGTTTTAGTAGTCTATTCAACTCTTTTTTAAATGTATGGCTGAAGTTTATCTCCTAAAGTTGCAGTACATTTTTTCTTAGAGAAATATGGATAGTCCCTTCTTTTAACTCCTTTTCAGAAACCAAGGCCCAATCGAGGACTTCTAATTGTTATTTGGAATCAGCAACGTAGAAATAATGGATTTTCTTGCCACAGACCATAGTGTTATTCAGATTCAGAAAAATATTTCGATCCCATAATCCTTCAGATCTCGGCAGTCTATTGATGAAGGTATACAAGTTCTCGAGATATTCCGATAGGTCATGGTCATTATTAATTTACAATTTTCTTTTAAATGAGTTTGTGTTTAGATTCTCTATTTATGTTGAATATTCGGCTAAGGTGAATAAATTCAAATTCTTGAATGGATAGCTAAGCAGAGTCTTACTATAAACAGCAAATTCATTCAAGGAAAGCTTTTTTTCTAATAAAGGGTTACTCAACTTGGCGAACTCTATTGACCAGTCTGACTTAGCCTACAAGGTCAACTATTTTTTCATAATCAAGGGCAGATTAATTTTGGAGAGACTTTCGTAACTTGAGTCATATGTTTTGATAATGGGAAGTTCGAAGATTGCCTTCTCAAATCTACCGAACAACTCTAAAGATATTTCTGGATGGACGCCTACGAATGAATCTCTGCATCCAATAATATGCGACCTACCCGATGATATTTCTGGGATTACGAGGGAAATATCTCTCAAAGAGGAACTGAATGTCTAGATGAGGGTTTTGGCGGAGGGACTGCTTATGCCTTTGCTCAGAGGTATCTTTTTGTTGGAGACTGAAAACTTATCACTAGAGATTATGAAGTTGAAGCCCCAGCCGATTGTGTTCAAAAGAGGCAGGCCCCGTGAATAAAGGAATGCGTGATTCGTAGGGAGTGGTTTTATTTGTAGTTTTTATAAGGCTGACTTCTACGTGAGTGGTATCGCTACAGAATATTCTGGTTTTGTGTGAAGAATGAAATATTGATTAATTCCTTTTTCAGCTTTTATCTAAACTTTTTGCCATTCTTATTTGAGTTTTAAATTGATCTGTTGGGAATATTTAACATAGAAATCAGCTTCCTCGAATACAAGGTGTTCAAGATTTGGGTTCAACAGTTTAATGGTCAGCAAAGGAGAGATTAACGACTTTACATCCACACTCATATTCTAGATGGTGAAAGTAGTCCATAATTCAGCAGGAGGTAAATCCTGCTATTTTTATTATTTTCCCTTTTATAATTGATTCTTCACGGCATTCAAGGTATCGAGCATTTTCATGGTAAGTTACTATACTGTCTCACCACTTCTATCGACTCTAAATTTTACCTGCTTATAAACAGAGCTTCCGTTGTTTTCTCCACATTTGACAAAAGTCTCTAATCGGAATCGATCCCCAGCAAGCAATAACCCTTTACCCGACTTCAGGGAGTTCTTGGCAGCTCTTTGGAAAATGAGGTCGGTGAGCTGCTATTGAGTGAACGGGAAGGCATTGTGGCTAAACGTGGTTGTTTTAGCTTTAGGGTTGGAGATAAGCTTGATGGTGATCCCATGGGTCTTGGGAGCGAATTCGAGTGCATTATA
Source organism: Halesus radiatus (assembly GCA_022606495.2). NCBI lineage: Eukaryota > Metazoa > Arthropoda > Insecta > Trichoptera > Limnephilidae > Halesus > Halesus radiatus. The sequence continues at coordinate 16,190 of JAHDVE020005929.1, read as the reverse complement.
GAGCATCTCGTAGATCAGTTGCTCCTTCTCGCTGCTTCCGTCAGCATTGTTTTGTGGTTTGATTTCCTGGAGCATGGCTTCTTGAAGATTAAGAAAGCGGTTGGCTTCCGCTGTGACTTCGGAACTTGAAAATAATTCTTTAGTTGTGCTATCCATAATATTTCAGTTCAATTTAGTTTTATATATCCTTAATGATGAAAAAAAATGATTGTAGCGAATCAATTAATTATCTCTAATATAATTATATTTTGGATATTTAAACATAATAAAAAAACAATAAAAAAAACAAAAAAAACAACAACAACATAAAATTAATAATATGTCTCATTTAATTTCCCAATATTTACTCACAAAATATCTTTTAATAGTTTAATCTAATGCTTATTGGAAATTTTTTTAAATGTCTCAATTATTTGAGATAGTGTAGCCCTATTAATATATGGACATTGCAGAGCGATATCTTAGGAAAGCAGAAGTGGCCGAGTGGTCTAAGGCGGTAGATTTAGGCTCTATTCCGAAAGGGCGCGGGTTCAAACCCCGTCTTCTGCACATTTTTTAAAAAATATTAAATTTTTATTTAATTTATTGATGATTTCCACAATAAGAATTATTCTCATTCCAATTACAACGATTTTTCTGATTAATCTGTTTTATTTTTTATTATTTTATAATATAACTTGGTCAAAAATATTCTCGTATTTTATTAATGGCAAAATCATTTTATTTAAATATAGATATATTTTACATGTATCTATACTTATACATAAAAATAATGAATAAATAATCATTGCAATAGGTAACTAGAGAGTACTTTAAACGAAGTCTTGAAAGAAGGATAGTAAGAGATGTTACTGAACAGGTCTCGAGTTTTCTTCTGAATAGCTTCCGAGTGGTCTTTCCTCGTCATCAACCTGGCATACTACTCAACAAACGAGGCCTGATTGGTTCCACCTTCTGATTCAGCCACCTCATCCAAGGTCTCTTCAGTTTAGATCACTTCCTTGAGCCCAGCTTCCCCATTGAACACCTCCGACTTCTTGATTACCTCAACTGTCTGCATCTTCGAGTCGATAACATAGAGATTATCCTTAGCCCAAAAAACTCCCTCGCATTTGAAATTGAGTTTAACGCATTTGGCGATTCTAGCTTTTTTCAAGTCAATTATTGTTGCAATACTGTTATCATTATTATTATTATGGGTATTGTCGAGGTATCTTGTGTCCTGATGGATAAGAGCGAGTGTTTATGAGGATGGGTGGACTTGATGGTAAAGCACGCGGCAATGCCCAATCCTAAAAATGACCTTAGATTTTTGGATGTCACAGATTTCTACGTGCGGCGAATCGCCTTGTTAGTTGTTGATCGTAAATATTAGTTGTTTTGAGGATAGAAACATCTCAGCGAACGTTGCTTTGAGGGCAATCTCTCTAACTAAGACTCCTTTGGTCACATTGATAATTACTGCCAAAGTGCCATAGTTCACGAGCATATGGTTCTCTGATCCCGCGATGTAAGGGCTTATGGATAACGGAGTTAGTCTTTTATGGACAAATTCGTATTCACAGTTCCAAAAAGTATCAACTAAATTATGTTTAAATATTTACAAAAAAAAAATATGTGTAAATATGTATGTATGTTTTCTTGTTACATTCATGTTGATGAACAACACTTCTTTTTTTTCTGTTGTACTATTTCCAGATTTTTACTTTGTCATCATTGCCAATAGTGACAAATTTATCAGTGGAGGTATTAACACAAAAATAGTGTCTGATGTCTTTGACGCGTCCTAAATGTGGCTGCTCAACTTTACTGATCAACGAGAAGCTTTCATATCGTTTGAAAAACTTCAGATACGAGGCATGAGGAGTTTCTACGGAGGCGACAAGATTCAACCATTATTTATTCATAGCAACCTAAATTTATTATTTAAAAATAAGAAATAATGTATATTTTTTTAAATTGATGTATTTTGTTTGTTGTTGTTCTTACATTTGAAATGTGTGCTGGGTCCGGGTAGTTATGATCGAGTCGAGAAATGAAGTTTCTAGGAACCACTTCGAGATCCGGTATTGTTTACTCTCTTCCTGAATAGTCGATAAACTGGAGTCTTCCAGGAAGGCCATTGGTCATCACAAGTCCTGTCGCCTCATTATAAAGTAACCCAATATTAAACCTATGTCCATCAACCTCAGTTGATTGATTAATGGTTCTTCTTGTCTTCACCCCCCAAGGGTCCACAACTCCTTTCAAGAGAATTGTATTCTTATCTTGACTCAACAGTACCACTCTCATGGTGTTATCTGACAAAAAACAAGCCAGTTCTGAACCATCATGGCTTAGTTTCAATCCGAGGATCTCAGCCCCAAATCGTGGCAGGAAATCTTTTTTATTGGATCCTTTGTGCCAGAAAACAACCACTCCTTATTCACCTGCAGAGATAAGGTTTTGGGGCATCGAGATTAAACCAGTTACTTTATGGACATGCCAGTGTTCGGTGACGGTGTTTTAAATTTTATCCGAGGCCAAGGCATTAATATATGATATAATCTTGCCGCTCTCAAACCCTACTGTGAGGTGAGGATGCGCACATGCGGCTGAGCTTGGAGTAGAAACGCACACAATTGTGTGTATGAGCGCATGGTTGATTATTGAATATACATATAGTTTGTTGGCAGAGTCCGAATAAATAAGATGGTTTTCGGAGAGAGTGAGCAAAAGGACAGAATCAAGGTGATGCAAAAATTTATTCTTTTTAGTGGCGAAAGAGTAATGATGGATTTTGGTGTCGTTGTCAGTCAAGTAAAAAATTCCTTCGCCAGGAACAATCACCGATCTCGTGAGGCTGACCCCTCCTTTGCGGATTTCAATCTAACTCGTTTTTTGCAACTTCTCGGTGAAGGTGTAAAGCTGGCCATTTGTATCGACAACCGTGAGTACTTTGTCGAGCAAAACAAATGAGCTAATATCGTGATTCAAAGTAAACCGATCAATGACTGTCCCTTGCTGAGAGTATCGACCGAGATGTTTGCTGAACCCAATGATATAAGTCGATTGTGAGTTTTGGGAAGTCGAAACAAATCCTAAACTATTGTTGATTAATGATCCGCCAAATATCATTCTTTTTTATTAGTTATTTTTTAAAGATGGAAAAAATAGGGATTGTTGTTTTTTTTTAAGGTATTTATTATAATTCAATTATTTTTACATATATTAATTATATTAAATTAGATCTGCATTTTTATTCAATATTTACTTTAGAGTTGTTGATAAAAAAATGTGCAATATAGTTTTATATTAACATAATTATAAATTATCTATGTTATATATCTTATATACTTTTTAATATTATATTTTTGGGTTTTTCTCAATAAGAAAGAAATAGAAAGTCGAAACAAATAAACAACAAAAATAAGAAAGAACACAATTTTATAGAATACTAACAAATTTAAAAAATACTTTAGAATACCACATATTTTTTGAAGTGATATGTAAATAAATATAAAGAATTATAACATATAAATTTGATATTATCATTTTTTTACCTCAATCTTTTCATTACTCTACTGTCAATCTGGAATAATTTATTATACATATATAAAATAGGCATATATAAGTCTAGAGAGTAAATAAGATGATCTAAAAAAAAGAGAAAGACTGATTCTAAGTAGAACTCACTCAACGACTTCGAACTCCTCGTCACTTTCAGTAATTTCCGAGTTTTTTCTTACTCTTGCTTAGAAATTTGAAATTATACCATCTTAACTTTTGGGAAACACTAGATCAAAGCATCTGTTCGCAACTCTTGCTTGCAGGCATGCGATTTCCTCAACCAGCCTCACATAGTCGTCTTGGTTCTCAGTGAAGAAACAGATGCTAATAGTGCTCGAAAGCTTATCGAAGCTCATTCCTCGGGGGTTGGTCTTAAAGTAAATTTATTGGCTACTCCCATTTTACTGAACATAATGCGGGTCGAGGCAGATGACCTTGTCGTCGTGATATCCAGGGATGTAGAGTGCCTCCCCCGATGCCCCGCCAAGGCAGCCGATGAACTGTGGCAACCTCATTACACACTGGAGGTGAGGGAGATATCCAACCTAAATGTCTGAGATTCCCAGTCGGGTATGTACTATAATTAGAGTTGAGGCGTCTGCACAATCAGTATCTAGGGGATCGGTCTCCTGTAATGATACTTTTACATTGAGACAATGATTGATCTCGTTCTGGATAATCAATGGTAAGACTGAAGCATGGATGAGTGTCTCACAAAGCGACACAACTTCCGACGAACTTGTCCACCTTTTATCTATATATACAATATTTAATAACATAATTATGTATTGTAAGGTATGTTAGGCTAAATACATATCGATAATAAAAATTTATGTGTTTTTGAAATATTTTGAAGCAATTTTGCTCATATAACGCATTATTTATAATAGGAAAATAGGATAATAATAAATAGTGTACCTATTGAACCTTCACGGCAAATGTTGGATAGAGAAAAAATTCCATCTTCTTCGTTGAAGTAGTGGATAACTTTTCGATATAGAACTGAATGTCTATCGGGTACCTGTTGTTCATTGTTTTTTGTGTTCAGAAGCTCGACTCGCTTTAAGGTTTCAGCCAACAGCATTTGAACGACCCGAATCATGCACCCCCAGCCGTTGTCATCCCCTAGCCCTTTGATATTGTTCCTGTAGCTCATCCAAATTGTTCGTGTAAAGTGTTCTTTGAACGTCTATTATTCCGGCTGCGAATAACACTTGCCCATATAATAGACCTTGCTTTCCGGAGTCATACTGATAGTGGAACGGTGGATGAGTGGGATTTGGACATAGTTTGAATGTTTCAGGTTATATGCTAAGTTAGTACTGAAATAAAAAATAATACATAAAATGATATTTTTGTTTGAGCATATTAGATTGGGGGAAAAAAATCAAAATAATAATCTCAAAGTAAAAAAGAAGAGGTTTTTTTTAGTGTTTTTGGATTGTATTTTTTGTTTTACAATTTATTTTTAATAAAGTCAGTAATGGATGAGATTCTTTCTTCGTTCGGAGTTGTTGGAGTCACAGGCAATTAAACTTATTTATCTTCATCTTCAGAAAATTACTGGATTGAACAAGGTTTTGAAATCATTTTTTTCTTTGTTATTTTAGATTAAAATATATATATATATACATATTATTATAACTATTTTATAAAAATTCATTTTTATATATATGCATAGATATATTTTTCTAATGTGCAATGTATATTTTTTCCGAAATTGATAAAAAAACTTGGAAATTATTGAATCTTTCTCTCTTAAACTGTGAATAGTTTAAATTATTTAAAAAATATTTAAGGAGCAAAAAAATCATTATTTATAAAAAAATATATAATATATCAAATCATTCCCCATTACGGAGTTAATGGCATTTTTTTATATGTATAATTAGTATGTATCCATTAACATTTTTAGATATAATAAGATATCATAAGATATATCTCTCTATCTAATGTTTGTTTGGAAATTATTTTGGCATATTGGTAAATGTATTTTGTGGGTTGTATATATTCAAACAATGACCATTTTCTTTGTCATGTTTTCATTAGTTTGCTTTAAAAAATTAGCTCTATCTCAAAGAAGTGGCATACATATAACAAAAATATATCTAAACTCGTATCTAGATTTTTTCTATTTTTTAATTATATTACATGGTTGCTATATTAAATAAATAGATAAAAAAAGAACAAGAAATAGTAAATAATATTAGTTTATTACAAAATGCCAAACTAAACTCGATTAGTTAATTTTAATGTTGCTAACATATATGGTGTTAGTTTTTTTATTATTATTTTAAAATATAATTTTTTGGAAAATATTATATCTATTAAAAAATGATGTTTATCAAGTTGCTGTTAAATGTGTTTAATTAGATTTTTTGTTATTATTTAAAAAAAAAACTATTTATTTTGTTAATATTCATTTTTTTTAGAAATTCATAAATAATATAGAATTAATTATTCACAATGATTTTCTTAACAAAATAGGAATAACAAAAAAACATTAGTGATATTTACATAATTGAATTCAGAATAATTATTGTTTATACTATTCTTTAATTGTTTTTTTTAATGTCCAATAAATTTTCAACAAATTAGTACAAATAAAGAAAAATATTCTGGACAGAAAAAATGAGAAAAAAAGAGAAAAAAAGAGTAAACAAGATTTAAAAAAATGCAAATCGAGGTTCAGACCTATAAAAGCATGGGTTATGAGCCAGTTCATTATGATTTAAACTTATATCAATAAGTATCAACATTGTTCAAAATCCCTTATCTAATTATAATGTTTTGATAAATTAAGTAATTATATTGATAACTTTAATATTTCATCATTTAGTCGATATGTATTTCTTATATATAAAAATTAGATATTTAATTTATATTTTATACCTATAATAGTTCTCCTCCTTTACTAATGAATTCTTAACAACTAAACACAACCATTGAACTCTTTGGCAGGGAGAGCATACTGATCAAATAGTTTCTCGAATACGAAGGGGAGTGCCGACTCATTGATGCCAGACCGATGAGACGAAGACATCCCCTGATGCTCATCCTCATTTGTCTCGTCTACACTATCTGCACATTGGTGGTCGGACTTCTCGCCTTCAAATACTTTGTGAGACTCAGAGCTTGGCTCTTCTACCAAAATGTGGAGTTCATCGATTCCACCCACATCCTGATCACCGGCAACGACTCCATTGACGAAATCGAATAAACATTCATAGATATCAACCAGGAAAGAGTCTTCTTCTTCAGAAAGCTCAAATACATGCGAGATCTCCAATCTTTGAAGTACTATCCTGTTGGGTACTCGGTAAATGAGATTGAGCCATTTTTTGCAGGTGGGTTCGAAAGACTCGGACTGAGCGTCAAGGAGGCTCAGACCAGGACATAAATATTCGGCAAGTGCGAGCATAACGTCGAAATTCCGACCCTCTGGTAGTTTTTAGCAAACACTCTGTTGAAGATCTTCTTCATTCTCCAATATATAACCTGTGCCACCTTCATCGCCGAACGAAACTACCTCTACGCAGGCATCATGCTGGGCTTCAGCTTGATCACAACCCTAATCAACTACTATATGCTCCGAGGAAGCTTTTTGAAGATCAAAGAGATCGCATAACATACTGTAGAAGTATAGGTGGTCAGGGATGGGGAGAAGATCTTCGTGAATTCAACCGAGCTGGTGCCTGGCGATTTGTTTTACCCAGAAGAGAATATTCCTTGCGACTGTGTGCTCGTCAAAGGAGAGATTTATGTTAATTAAGCAAGTCTAACAGGAGAGAACATCCCGATTGGAAAGTTTCCACCAGCTAAAATGGACAAGTTAAAAGAAGAGAACTGCTGGCTCTTCTAAGGTGCCAAAGTTCTTGAGTCCCGAGGAGTCCCGATGGCAGTCGTAATTACCACTGGCTTTCGGACCCGTAAAGGGCGTATTTTCAGGAAAATTCTAAACAACCCTCCCAGCGTCCCTGATTTTATGAGCAGTGCAATGAAATTCCTATTCCTATCTTTTATCCCTGCATATGCCATCTATTTCGCGATGGTAAACACCATGGTTACCAACCAGATCAACAGTACACTAATAATCTTGAGAGGTATCGACATCTTCGGCTGGGCCTTGCCCGCAGCCTTTCCCATATTCTTCAACCTATGCTACTCGGTCAGCTTAAAGAGGCTCCGACAACATAATATCTTCGGGACTGAGCCCGAAAAAGTGGTGGTGCCTGGCAAGATCAAAACTATGTGCTTCGACAAAACAGGCACACTTACCCAAAACTCTATGGAGCTTTATAGCTATTATAAAATAGAGTCTGAGGAGAAGGCAGAAGAGTTCCAAGCTTCCAAGGTGACGACAAAAGACGAGAAAGATGTTTTGTTCAAACTTTTCGCTTGTTGCCATACCGTCCGTAAAATCAACGACGAGTTTATGGGGGATTAACTTGATCTCCGAATGTTCCTCTTCAGCGAGTTTTCATTCGAACTCACGAACAATGTCAATGTGAAGTTTGTGGCCCGTAAAGGCACTGTCGCAATGTAAGTGTTGAGGATCAACCAGTTCGAGTCGAAGTTCCAGTGCATGTCGGTTCTAGCTCGAGACGCTACCAACAATAAAAGCTATGTATTCGTAAAAGGTGCCCCCGAGAAGATCCAACGGTCATCCTTTAACAAATACAACAAGTACGACGATCTTGTATCATCATTAAGCTTGGGGGGACTAAGAAATATTGCCTTCGGATTTAAGGAAGTCGGAGCCAATGTTGACCAATACATCACTGCGCCGAGGGAAGATTTCGAGAAAGATCTCACCCTATTGGGAGTGGTGGGTTTTTAGAACAAGCTAAAACACGACACGGCCGAGACGATCCAGATCCTGATGAATGCGGAAATCGAACCAAAGATCATCACAGGAGACAACATATATATCGCAGTCGAGACGGCACTTAGGACGGGCATCCTGCCTCATGGAACCCAAATCATATTACTAGAAGGCAGAAAACAGAAAAGCTTGGAGAAAGGCAAATACACCGGATGTTTGCTCACGCACAACAAAGTCAAAACTACTAGCGAAGATATTGAGCTCAGCTTCGAAGAATACTAAAGTCAATCAAAGCCGATGGCCATCGACAATGATTTTTTGAGAATGGAGCCCGCCCCAAGACTGCCAGCCACAATAAAATTGTTTGCCAGGATTAGTCCAGAGTCGAAGGCATTGATTGTGAAAAAGCTGAAATAGAAATACAGAAACATAGACACGAATCACAAAGTAGGGATGTGTGGAGACGGGGCTAATGATTTGATGGCCATAAAATAGGCTGACGTCGGTATCGGAATTAGTGATTCAGATTCTTCCTTCGCTGCTAATTTTTCGATCGGCGAACTAAAAGGAGTTGAAATGATAATCCGCGAGGGTAAGACAACCCTTATGAGTATCATCGAGATTTTTCGGTACTACGGAGTGATTTCCTTCTTGAAGATCGTGGCTTCGATCATCTTGACCTACGATAAAGCCTACTTCACAAGCAATCAGATCACCTTTTTCAACTATTCTTCGACGATATGGATATCTCTTTTTTTCGTGTTCTCAGCACCTTGCGATGAGCTGTCGAAGTTCATCCCCAACGATAACTTCCTCTCCCTCGAGAATTTCATTTCTTACTATGGGCACATCGTGATTATAAGCGCAGGACTACTAGTTTCGTACTACTTTGCCACTACAAGGCCCTATTTCATCTTCAATTCTACCATGGTCTACTCTGACTGGTCTTATTTCTGTCACAGTACGACAGTCATCTTTATAGTTTTGCAGCTAATGTGGATTTTGCTTGGGGTCTGGATGTACGTCGGAAAACCTTTCAAAAAGTCGCTTTTCTATAATATTCCTATGGTTGTCATTTTACTTATTGATGTCGCAGTGAGCATTGCTCTGTTCTTCATCACTCCTTTAGCCCACCCAGGAGGTCTCAGTATGGTCTAGATTGCCAAAGATGAAGGTGGGATGTTGCTAGGCATTACTGTTGCCTTTTGTGCTGCTGGGGGGATATTCGCGATTCTGCTCAGGCTCACCAAAATGCATCTGAAGTTACCTCTGACCAGTCCATCCTTAAACACCCCTGAAAGTGAAATTATAGAAGAATGAAAAAATAGATGAAGAAATCAAACTAATATTGATGATTTTTATTTTTATTTTTTTATACATTCTTTGTTATTTTCTTTTTTTTAGGTTTAGTAACTATATATACCAAAATATACATCATTCATAGATATTTATTATTATTATTATTATTGTTATTTATTAGTTTAAATAATATATTAAACAATCACAGCCGATATTTGTTATTGCACCTTTTGCTATTTGGTCCGTAAATCCCGAGGAAATCTCTGGTAGCAGGCGGCTCCCTTTTACTGAGCAAAGGTATCCTCAATATTTTACTCAATCTATTCTATTTATAATTGATGCTATGATTATGATTTCCCATCATCGCAGATTCGTGTTTGTATTTTGTTTGGCATAAATGAGGGCAGTTATTTATATTCAAGTTTGGCGCGATTGGATTCTGATAAGGGATGTTATTGGAAGGGCTGGAACAAAGTTAACTATTTTTAGATTTCATTGAACTATGATCAAAACTTCGGTGAGGAAGGCTGATAATATTCTCTTTAATAGAAAATAATGTTAGTTATTATTTCTGAAATTCTTGTAGGTCTTGTCTTGTCCTTTGAGTCAGATACGTGGCATTGCTGTTCACACTCAGCATGAGTTGAGCTTGTTTGTTCCCATTACCTTTTTAGTGATATTTTATTCTCAAATTTTCTCTGTGTTTTAGGTTTGGTAGTTTTGACCCGAAACGCCATTCCTTTAGAAACAACGGGCTCTGCACAGTACTCAACAACCCAATACTCGAGAATGTATTTTTGTAGCTCGTGCTATATTGAAACTTTAACGGACTAGCACTACTAATAGTCGAGTATTCGGCTTGACATTAATTAACCGGATTAACTTTATTATAATTAAGATATTATATATTATTGGTATCGTATTCTCCGTGATTTGTTTTGTTTTTCCCTAATAATTTAGTGGGTCTGTCAGTCACTTGTCGAGAAATCGATCTGAGTAATATTTTAGACACATTTCCTTTATCATTATTATTATTATTATTGTTATTATTATTATTACTACTATTATTATTACTATTATTATTGTTATTATCATAGTAGTCATTCTAGTCATTTTCATCATCATTTTCGTCATCTTCCTATATCTCACGTATTGTGCATTATTAGCCCCCTAGATTTTAGTTTTCTGTCTCCGAAGAGGAGAAGTAGTCATCATCATTGTGGTTAAAATTATCATAGGAGGCATTATTGGGATTGTTGCTATGGGCCTTAGAATTGATAAAAAACTATTCAAGAGTCATGCCACTGATGAATTTAGGATAATTTGGCGATTTACTGGAAACATCACTGAAATTAGTTTAATGATGATGGATTGGACTGAATACTGACTTTCCTTCTATCTTTAATGTATTGGACATTATAAAAAATAGGATATAGTAATAATATAAGTACTAATTTCATATGTGTAGATATGTGAAAAAGTATTCATATTTTCCTTTTTTCGAACACTGGATATCTATTATTAAATTATATATTTTCTATTTATTAAAAAAAATATAAGTATTGACTATGATAAAGAACATAATATTGATAATTCCGAGTACCATATAGTGGATAATAAGTGGTTTTCATACTAATATATAAAAATATATTTAGATGCAATAGGATTTGATTCATATAGTTTTTAATATTTTAGATTAATTCCATTTCTTATCTGAATTTGAGATCTGCAAAATATATAATATATTTCATCCACCTCAGTTAGACTCGTATAATTATACATAAATATAGATAGAGTTATAATTATAAATTTAGATGGCCAAATAGCCAAAGCGAGTCTGCTCAAAAATGTAAATATTCATAAATTAGTTTTTTCCTTTATGTTAAGTTAATTTTCGTTTTTTTGTCTTTTTGTTTCTTGTTTGTTTGATGACTTTTCATTTTTTATTATTATTTTTCTTCTCTACATCGTTTCCAAATGGGTACAAGCGACAAATGGACAGGACCACTCATCTTTGTACTTGTACTTCCAACACTTGTTACGATTAATTATTTCTGTGTTTTATGCAGTACCTACAGCTCTACTTGCGCAGCTTGTACAATCACGTTATGCTCTGCATATGTGGCCAATGCGACATTTCAGTAGTTTCCCAATATACCCTCGAAGGTATGCACTTGTCTGCCCCACTATTCTTATAACAACACATCGGGTATTTGTACATTCAACTCCTCTACCTTCAACGTCAATTGCCAAACCTGTACGACCACTTTTGTCTCTCTCTTGCCTTATGGGTTATCTCTACGTCAATGAGACATAAACTTGTTCCTATAACTGCAGCGCCATATCGACCCAGTGTTTGGAGTGCACTTCACCGGCCTATTGCACTGGCTGCTCCACTGGCTATTATTTCAACAGTAGCGACCATCACTCCTGCACCTCCTGCATTATTGCAATATTTGGCATTGTATATTTCTTATTGTATAATGTAATACCATTAATATATATTTTTTTTTGTTATATGAATAAAGGTTAATGCCTAGATTTAATTATGAATATATAATTATATATTTTATTCGCGTTGTTACACTTAGTTGTTTTTTTATTCAATGTTTATTTGTTATTTTTGAATGGCAAGGTAATATAACTAATTACTGGTTACTAAAAACTTCAACAATTCTTATATAGTATGAATTAATATATTTTTTATATCAAATCAAATGGTAGAAGTAGAATTCCAAATTTATAGATATGCATTGAAAAAAAATACTTTGCTGTCGACTCAAACTCGCATACGTTTTTTATTCATTCTTGTATGGAGAATGTATTATTTATTGTGAACCTCAAAATAATGACTAATAGTTTTCCCCCATCGAAACAATAAAGAGTTTTGAATATTTTTCAGATACTTTAAATGAAGAAAATAAAGAAATATTTAAAAAAACAAATTATAATATGTTCAAAAAAATTAATTAAACAAGAGTCTCAAATAAAAATTAGAGTAACTTTTATTTATTTTATATGCTAGTTTTTAGCATCTCATTGAATTAAAAATATAAAAGTTCATATACGGATATGGAGTCGAGTCTCTATGAAATATAAGATTCCAGTTGAATAATAGCATAATATAAATATATAAATCAGGTTATAGAAGAGATTAAAAAATATGTACATATACTTTAAATATATATATATAATATATAGATATGTCTATGTATATATATATATATTATAATATATATATGTATGTATGTATTTAAACTTATTTTATTTATTTATATATGGTTATGGAAAATAGGAATAATATACAGAATTATAAACGAGATTAAAAAAAATTAGTTATCTGCGTCATAATATTTAATATCCATATATTTTATAAAGTAATAACAGGAATGTTAATATTCTTCATAAAATTCTATTTATCTTTCAGTTGTCTGGTTTAATTTGACAAATTTAAGAAAATAAGAAAGAAAAAAACCAAACAAAATATATTTGAACAGATACGGATAGATTTTCAACTATTCTTTCAAAAAGAATTATGAAAGTGGCACTAATAAACACATCATTATATTTTTTTAAAAAAATTAATCAACTAGATAATTACCAGGTTTTATTAAATCTAGTGATAAAGACAAAAAAAATGAATAAAGTAACCATAATATTAAAAAAAATATATATATTAATATAAATTTTCTTTTTACTACCCTAAAACTCAAATTCATCATCAATGAAATCTTAAAGCTTACATTCAGAATTGACTGATGCTGACCATTATTAACTTCATTCCATCAACTAAGCGAAGTTTGAGAGACTTGAAAATCTCATCTCTGATCTTGTAGAGAAAACTGGCAATACTTTCGCAAATCATAGCAATATGCTACTAGCCCAGGATTTAAAACTCTCGACTCTCTAACAAGACATTCGGAAAGTGGTAACTTACTGCTAAACGCTCCCCAACTCTTTTCTCATCATCGATGAATGTTCTCTTCGAAAGGACCAACTACTCAATCGATTCGGAGAATCTCTTGATCAAATAAAAAGAGAACTCACCCACTTCCAAACCCAAAGTTCTAATATTGGTTCAATCCTTTACAATCTCCAAGAGGATTGTCGACGCCCGATACAACTCTGCCAACAAATTGATGATCTAAAAGCCTCAGCAGAAAGAACCACAATACTTGAAGAAGCTGTTACTAGCGTGATTCTCGATAATTAGAACATAAATAAACAGATCTCTCTTGTCCTTAATACTGCCAAGAAAGCCTTACAAAATTCTCAGACAGAAGTAGTTAAGCTGGACACTCTCTATGCTCGGATTTCCAAAGTAGAACTAGATATGACCGAGCGCAATCACGAAACAAAAGTGCCAGATGAAAAAAGGAAATTTGACTCTAACTGGAGGATTAATTCCCAAAACAACTTATTTTTAAATCAAGGCCAACAACCGAGCCACCGACGAAATTTAGCACAACCTAAATAGTACACTGCCATTCAAAATAGAAATAACTCATGCGCTTTAATTGCCTTTCTACACTCTATTCATTCTAATAAATCATTAAGAGATGCTATGATATTGGGTAGCCGCCAAGATCTCATTTCTATACAGTCTTGCGTAGGTAGTAAATAGTTAGACAAAATAAACATCTTAGAGCTCAATGAGGAGATAAATAAATATAGAATTTTTACTGGTCTACAACCTTACGAATCAGGAGTCTTTCATAACTACGGCTAAATTCATAACTACCTCCTTCAATAGATGATAGAACAAGGCCAACTTCCAATCAAAGATTTTGCCTGCCTTATCTCCGAGAGTTGTCCTGGTCGATGCGACGAAAAGATATTTCAGCATTTCCTCAACTTAAACTCGATTTAAATAAATAACTTACTCGACCCTCTCTCTAAACGCATATCCTTTGAATAAGTCATCAATTCCAGTCTTATTGGCGCACCCTGTAGTTATTGTAACTAACTCACAACAAGGAAAGTCTTAGAAGTGCCCGCCCATCTGTCCATAGAACTAACCATGCCAAATCATCCCAAACGCAACTACCTTTTTATCAAGGAAGTACTTATTATTAGGGGATAAATGTACAGAATACGAAGCCTCGTCCAATGGAATTCCAAAAAACAACACTATCGATGTCTCCTGAAATTAATGGGTGATGATAGAAAATATCATTGGCACATATTCGATTCTTCTGTAATTAAACTCAACGGAGATGTCCCTTTTGAACTAAACCCAACCGATGATTGGGAAAACTATCAAGTAAACTATACACGTATGCCTAACAAATCTTCTGTGTCTTTAAATGCGCAGTCAAATAACCTTGCTCTAAACCTCCAGACCTCTGAATCTGCTTCTCCGGATAGTTCGCATTAAAAATCAGTATCCCCGAACCCCAAATCAAACAAAATAATGCAGTTTCCTAAATTGAGCTTCAATACCAGACCTGAAGGAGGATCGTCAGTAACTACAAAAACCAATGCACTGAATAAATTTACATGTATTGAAGAGATCCAATCTAACATAAAAAATGAACAACCTATTCTTCCTGATAATACCCTCTCCGAACTAAGACTACTTCAATGGAATATCAGAAGCTCTACTTCAAAGAAAATCCCCATTTTAAGACTCATAAAGGCAGTAAATCCAGTAGCCGCTTTTATATGTGAACCCAGAAAATAATTTAAGATTAAAGGATTTGTTTCTGAAATTTCCTCTCCTGCCGAAGGCTCTAGATCTAAAGTTAACTGCCAACTACTAATCGCCGAAGGATGTTCCTATAAATTAAGATCGAAAGGAGTCGATTACGTGTCTGTATAACTACATGATTCCCCTTTCGGATGTCCAACATTCCTCTGCTGCATTTATCTAAACACCAATAACACTTTCAAAAAAAAAGGGAAACTTACTAGCGGTAATATATTGTAAACGAAGAATCAAGCCCTCAGACTCCTGGAAGAAGACATTAATAGAATATTTGATCAAGGGAGATCAACGAATTTCAATATATTTATTGGAGGAGACCTGAATATGACAATTAATTAAATAAACAAATAAAAACAACTTGGATCTCATATTCATACCATGCTATTAGATTTCTATAGAACCAGCAACCTCTCTACTAGACACGATGGAGACCGAGAAATAGATTATATCTTTTGCAACTACCCTATACGTAACCTAACCATTAAATCAGAGGGAACCAGACGAGTCTCAGACCATCTTCCAATAGGAGCCTCTATTTCCGTAAAAAAAATATTTACTCAAAATCAAATTCCGAACCAGAAACTCATCAGAAGAGTCACAAAACAACTCCTTGCCATTGATTATCCCACATGGCGCGACTATATCAAGATATTTAACGAATAAAGTCAGAATGAACCAGTCATGCTCAGTAGAACGAACCGAGAAACATGGGAGCAAGCTATGAACTTTACACGAGTACAAGAGGCTTGTGAATAAAGCTATTGCAATAAATATATTGAAACACTAAACAATTAACTAGACAACATCGCC
>JAHDVE020005928.1:0-55403 GCA_022606495.2 Halesus radiatus | reverse complement strand
GATCGCAACGACACTTCTTAGCAGGAGTTCACTGAAATCAACGTGCTTACTCTCCGCTTGCCCGCAGGTGACTGGAAATATCGGTCTCTTTGGAAGACTCCCCACTACCATGCCCAGGTCGTCCGACCACCGCTCGGTTCGCGCTACAGAAATTCAATCCTACTACTTCTCGATCCAACTGTACGAGTATGTTTCGCGTTCTTTTTCCGAATTCAGTATTTACCGAACTCATCTTGATAAGGGTTTTTATACCCCCAAATTATCAGTTAATAATGAATATGTGTCCGTGTCGATATGACAAACCTTTTTTAGTTTATCTACATTCCTTCGCCGGTCTCTCAAAGCCATGTCATACACTTAATAACTTACTGCAAAAGTCGTTCCGCCGCAAATGTCATCTTTAATATTCTTCCTATTCAAAAAGCACCAATCCATTTTGTCGCAATGTTTTAAATACGTGGGAAGTCATCGTACAAATTGATTACATTTTCAAAAAATCGAATAGCGTTCATGCACTACAAAAGTTAAAATAATCAATATCTATACATTTTTCGATTTTCGGCATTTCATAAAAAAGTTCAAATACACCTCATTTAAACTCAAAGATTGGTCACACAAAAAAAATCATTTTAACTCCATAGAACATCGTCCTTCACTTTTACGAACTTATTGAACTTCTTACGTAATTGATTTATCTTTTTGAGACTACTCTGACATATTCAAACATCCACATGAACTACGTAGGTATTAGTGACAACTGCATTCGATTTTTCGTATGACTTGCGAGTACATGATTATAGTTACGTAACATGTTACCGTCGTAATTACGTTTAACACGATCACTTTAAATAGATTTATTTAAATATCGACTTAGCTTACTTACTACTTTGATATAAATACGAATCTACGTCATATGAATCAACCTAGAAAGATATCATTTGACCTATCTGATATACCTGGTAATTAGGTTCTATTACAGAAGAAGGAATTTCAATTAACCTATCGGCTAGTTTACCACAGTAGAAGTTGTAGCGCATTTGTTAACCCTATAAGTGTGATGGTTGTCAGTGCGTTGATAGTAAACCACTGATGTTGTTGGCAAATTCGGATTATCAGGAATTGATTGGGATTTTAGGGACGTATCTAATAAATCTAGGAGGTTGCATTCGAGATGCGGATTGAAAACAAATTAAATTTACTGAACAAAATAAACGATTCAATTTCACAACATAATTATGGACAATTTCTCAAAAGTTCTACGTCTGTATTAAATATCATAATGGAGAAAACTCATTCTCGTGTTCTGACTACGGTATTCACTTTCACAAAAATCGTATTTGTAAATACGTTGAGAAAAACGTTGCAGGTTTGCTTTTGTAAAATTGCACATCATATCCACAGCAGAGAAAAGCCACTCACGAATCACAAAACTCTCGACCAGTTTCAAAAGAAGCGTTCTTGAATCAGGATTAAAGTTAAACTTACAATAAATGCAGATAGAAGACTGGATATTCATTTAGAGTAGAGGTGGGAAGTATCAAATAGTCTTTGCGGTAGAAGTAAAGCAATTTACCGAGAATATAATAGATTATTACGAATGGGATTATACTGCACGGAGACAATTTTTTTAATTTTTTATTTTTATTAGGATTATATTTTTCTTTTTTTTTTAAAAAGTACATTGTGTCTTAGACAAAACGTGCATGCATGTATATAGTATATGCATACTCACATTTAAATACATATGCGAACATACTTGATATAAACACAATATATAGATATATATGTACATATATGTACATATTCATTTTGTTTTTGAAGAGTTTTAATTTGCAAATTAAAATTTGTTACTTAATATTAATAATCAAGAACCGGTTTCGGCACTTCCGTGTCAATCACTAGCATTTTTAAAACTAACATAAAATATATATAAATTCAGAAGTAATTAGATTATATTTGTGGGGGTAGAGGGGGCGGTGATTTTCGGGGGGGGGGGGGTTGGAGGAGTGAGTAATATTGATAGCAAAGGTGATATACGAGGGGCTATTATTTTTTTAACGAAATTCATTTTTTATTTTATTTTTTGTTTATTTATAAAGTCTTTAAGATACAGGAGTATTAATATTTGAATGTTTTAACTTAGTTTATTTTAAGCTATGGCATCTTTCTTAACAGAGTTCACACAAAAATATCGAAACCGGTAGAAAATTATTAATATTACGTAACAAATGTACACTGTAAATTAAAACGTTTTAAAAAACAATTGTCTAGAAACGGTTACATAGTTAATGCCCAAGATATATCAAAATGTATATATACATGAATGCACACATAAATTTTACATACACAAACAAATTTTATAATGTCTGAGACTGTTTCGTCTCTCAGTATGAGGGAATAACTTGACAATGGTCACGCCTGTGGGGAGGGTAATTCTGTTGCAGATATTGACATATTTAACGTCAATGAAGCTACGTTTAAACAGAAAGCTTTGTTGCTACTTGCATAATGCCAGTATATTTTGTTTGTAATTAATTGATTTATCGCTTTTCACATTATTTCCAGTAACAAACAGTGAAGATATATTTAAGTTAGTTTCTATTACAGTAGCAGTATTTTGGCGCTCTCGTAGCAGCCGGCAGCTTTTTATAAGCGCTCCAGTTTATCTGGGAAATATTGGGAAGTTCTTAATTTTTCCGGTGTTAAAATAGCGTAAAATAACCAAAATAATTTATAGGTTACATTTATAAAAATCATATAATTTTAATGTGGACGTTTCGGGCTTAAATCAAGTTTATAATAAAAAATCAAATAAAAACCCAAACATTTTAAGTTCAAATCTGTCACGTTATTCTAAATTAACCCAAAAGCATCGGTCATCGGTCGAAGGCGTTCGCCACATGTGCTTGTTAAAAGACCTTTGCCAGTTAAAAGCCTAGTGAAGTGTCTAAAGTGAATGAATGATTTACAATGTTATTCTTTGAACTATGGTATTGTAAACAATATCGTTTACGACCGGGCTACACAACGCAAACTTAGTGGTGAATGTGTTATTTTGGACCATTTAATAGCTGCAAAGATATAGTTGTACAACCTTGAACGTTGTGCCACAACCGCAACCCGTAAAATTAGATTTCGTGGCTGCCGAGAAAGGCGCAATAGGAAAAGACATTTGCGGAGAAGATCTTCTGCTGTCACGGCGACCTGAGTTCTGACCTCCAGTCTATAGAGCAGATCCGGTGCATCATTCGGCCCATGGACCTGCCCGACCAGGCTGCTCTGCGACCTGCTGTTGTCCGACCCCGACAAGGACACCACCGGCTAGGGCGAGAAATGGACGACACGCTGGTGTGCTCTTTCCAGATCCTGAAGCCGGCCGACAAGCGCTACCTGGCGTACGGGCAGACCAACACCAAGCGTCCCGTCAGGCCGCCCAGGGGTGTCACAAACAAAGACAAAGAAGATTGGATATGGATATGGATCAGTTCCCCCGGCCCCGTATTCACCCGCCGCCCAAATTCGCATAACTCCTATCGTTTGTATTAGCGTTTTGCAATATATCGTAAGGAATAAACACGGTTAGCTTTTTTTTTCTCAATTTAACATGTATGAAAACTTAGATCAAGCCGTATTTAGTTTTGATAATTTAACTGCATCTCTTTATATGGTCTATAAATAATGTGTAATGATAGCCAAAAAAAAAATAAAAAATGTAATAGATGTAATATAGGAATAATGTAAGAATAGGAAGTAAGATTTGTACAGCGCGCTTGAGGTGATTTTTCAGAAAAACAGCGCTATAAAAATCATCCGATTATTATTATTACAAAATATACAGAAAAATATTAAAAAAAAGCGGGAATATTGCAAACTTATATCACAAACACACATTTTTTAAACATCATGTAAAACCATTTTATCTATCAAGCTATGAAAAAAGACAATAAACCTCCCAAATAAAATGCGCTGTATTAATGACCAATCAAAACAAGTAAATAAAACTAAACTCTTCTTTTGACAAAAATACATACAAACATATTTCATACGCAACATTTTATAAATATAAGCAATTGAATCATTATGTACCTACCAAAGTCAGGTGGCTCCCTTATCACACACAAGAATTCCTCTTTTCTGATTTGCTATTCATGACCAAGGACACCATTAACTTAAATATTTTGTAAAATAATTGAAATGTAGTTAACTTATAAGAAATTTAAATATTCGAAAAAAAAAATCACACCTTTTTCTTTTTCATCCCTTCTTTATAATTACTATCGAAGTTTTAGAGTACCTATGTACGTAACGTATTTTTTTAATGTGTAATTTAAAAAAAAAATAAAAAAAATGATTCCAAGGTTCAGCAGTGCATCTACGATGTGAGTTGTAATATTTTTAAAGGGAATAAAATGAGTTTATTTGAAGTTTTAAAAAATTTCAGGATAATTATTATTATGCTCAAAAAAAATATATATTTATCAAAAAGTTCTGGTAGGTAAATATTATTAAGCGTGACAGCTATTTCTGTGGAGAAGCCACTTACAGACGATCTATTTATATTATATCTGTGTAGGTACTTATAATGAAACACTTTTATTAATCTCTGAGTAAATTTATGTTGGTCATTTTAATGGTTATTACACCGTAAAGTTTCCCTACTTAAGATTATAATGTAATATTATTTAAATTTGACCGAATGTCATTAAGGTGGTTATCATTGGCGTTTTCAAAAATAATTTTAATTTGCAATAATTTACAAGATTATAATGTTTATTTATTTGAAACACACATTTAATAACAAAATGTAAGAAAGCTTTGACTGCCCAACTAGGAACAAACCCCATTTTAGGACAGTCAAATTAATAAATTTAGTTCATATTACGTGCCATTATACAAAAATAGAAAGGAAAAAGGCTAGTACTGACGTAGTATGGTAATATAATATATCTAGAAAAAAGTAGAGTAATTAAGTATAAGGAGATGTGACAAGTATTACATAAAAAAAATAATTATATACTCGTATACCAGATAATTTAAGTTTACTATAATAATTCATTATTTATTTTCCTGTTAAATTTTAACCTTTGATGCGCTCTTCTTCAAAACCGCCATATCCATACGAACGTACGTGATACGGCCGCGATATTCTCGCGCGAACGCAATAAGCCGTATCGCGTACGTTCAAGTACAAAAAAAATATACCCGAAACCCACAAAACATTTGTATTCATTATGTTTGTTCCTGCGTCATCTCGTTTAGTATTTCGAGGTCAGCCGAAGCTAACGGATGTGTTCGGGTATTTTCGTCTATCCCATACAAGTTACATAAAACCCGATGTTTTTTTACCTACTTTTCGAATAATAACCCAAAGTACAGGCGGTTAATATGCAATTTACTATGTCAGCGACATATTGAACTTTTATCTTTTCAGCATATTTCCCCTTTTTCTGTTTTTTTACTAATACAGCCTCATCACTTATTAGGCGGGCGGTGAGCGGTGGTGAGGAGGTGGGAATTGTACGGCCGCCGGGGGAAAATGTCAAACGTTAATTAACGGCCGTCAAAGAGAGACGGGCTGGCAATCCACAAAGAAGTAATTACTTAAAGAGAGGCCCGCTGGAGGGTGGTTGCATATGCATGACTCGCATACATTGGCTAAATATTTGCGTGAGAGCGGTTATCAAAAATGGTCTTACTGTCGGCCGAAGTATTAAAAGGTTGAATTATCCGATAACCCAATTTTTTTATTCAAAACCTATTTCGACGGTCCAAAGAACAATTTGCAATTGGTATCTTCTTATCAGAGTTGTTTAAAGTTTTTTTATCTATAAATTCTTTATTGTTTTTGAGATAAAGAAATAATAATAATAATATTTATTTATTTGAAACACACGTTATTTAACATCACCATTTAAGAAAGCTTTGTCTGCTCAACTAGGAACAAATCCCGTTTTAGGACAGTCAAATTGACAAGTTTAATTCATATTAAGTGCAATTATACAAAAATATAATGGAAAAAGACTAGCATTGGCATACTATAGTAATATAATATATCCAGATAAAATTATAATAATTTCGTATAAAGAAATTATGTATATGTGTTTGATAGGTACTGGTTGGTGCTAAGAGGAGAAAAATGCTTTTAAAATTGAGTACTAAAAAAAGATAATATTATTGAGTAATATTGATAAGATTGGGTTACGTATTACTCAGCTTTATGAGCCGACGACGAAACTCTCTATATATACAAACCATCTACGCGTCCTGTATTTTTATTTTTAACGAACTAATATGTACCCGGCCTAGATCGATTTTTTTAAATAAAGATATGAAGTTGGGAATTCTTGCTTGTCCTGTGGGTGCCATAATTGATTTGACAGCGAAAGTTACTATCTCTGAATAAAGAAACGTTAGAATTTTTTGTTTCATTCGAAACACTTATTTTTTGAAAATATATCTAAATAATAAAGTTCTTAAATAGATACATACTTGTGTTTTTCATTTTCAAAATATTCTACGCAAACAAAGCTTCTTTTGAATATGTAATCTGTGGCTTACCAGAGCGATATATTTATGGGCTAACCTCAATGCAACATGGCGGGTTCAATGTTTTTAAAACTAACATTAAAACATTATAGCATATTCGGTTGTATTACTCGCTAAACCTTCCCGGCACTAATAAGAACAAACTATGCTATTTTCAGCGAAATCCGTCAAATGAAAATTGAGAACACACAGACAAATATTGATTTTTTATATATAGAGATTGAAGTGACGTTAAACTAATATTAATTGTACAAAGTGACCAAGATTTCAAAAAGGCTTTCGAAAAACTGGAAAAAGTGTCGTTTATTTTTGTATCCAAAATCACTACTGTTATTGCAGTAATAGGGGGTAACACGTCCATGCTACTTTAAAGTGGTGATTGACATTCACTATGTAGATTCTCACTACGTTGATGACGTCAGACGGGTTAAAAGTATAATGCCTTCACCCTTTGTTATGTTTACATCAGCCGTAAGTACTTTATGAAGGGTGAAACTATGTAAATTATAATGACGACCGTGCGATTGATGGCTAGTAGGAAAGAGTGAGAAGGAAGAACTATAAAATAGTTGTCCAATGTCTCTTCTTCATCATCTGTTACTCTAGATATTAAATCAGAGCTCCCCAACCTGTGTACCGTGTACACAAGTATCATATGTTACTCTAGATACTAAATCAGAGCTCCTCAACCTATGTACCGTGTACACAAGCATCATCTGTTACTCTATATATTAAATCAGAGCTCCTTAACCTGTGTACCCTGTACACAAGCATCATCTGTTACTCTAGATATTAAATCAGAGCTCCCCAACCTGTATACCGTGTACACAAGCATCATCTCTTACTCTAGATATTAAATCAGAGCTCCCCAACTTGTGTACCGTGTACACAAGCAGCGCAAGAAACACAATAACGCTAAAGAACTAAACAGATGTTGTACGAAAAACAATAAAAAATTCAAGGTTACACCGAAACCGGGCTATTTTGACGA
This sequence comes from Halesus radiatus, assembly GCA_022606495.2. Lineage (NCBI taxonomy): Eukaryota > Metazoa > Arthropoda > Insecta > Trichoptera > Limnephilidae > Halesus > Halesus radiatus. The sequence goes on along the minus strand of JAHDVE020005928.1, from coordinate 47,866 downwards.
TTTTAGTTTAATTTGAAATGAATCCTTATCGTTTTAAGCTGAGGAACGTTGGCTATCGATTCTAAGGAACAATTTTGTCAAGATCGAGACATAATACTTATAACTAATACGAATAATTGCATTCGGAATACAAAAATGGTATTTTCCAAAGTGTCAGCACGTGTTTGTCTAAATATGACATAAGGTCGATTCACAACCAAACTGATTATCTATGAACACATTCCCGCATGGAGTCATGTGAATACTCCCTTTTGTGCCGTGCCTGCCACTGTACATGTCTGCACTACACGGTGCCGGTAGATGTGAATAGACCTTTAGGTGTAATGGAATAACTGGAGTCAGAATGTAACACAAGAATGGTTTTCTCCGATATTAATACGAAATTTCATTGTTAAATCCGATATTCTCTGAATCCAATCTGAACACGAGATCAGTTTATCTCCTCTATGAATAAGAAAATGTTTTTTTTTTATACGAATTTTGTAAACACTAATCTGAATTTCGTGAACAACTTTAGTAAGAATGCGACAATGGTTTATCTAAACTGTGAATACAATAGTGTATTTTGAAGTACGATTTTCATGAACATGTATAGCTGCAGTAAAAACACGACAATAGTTTTTGTTTGCTGTGAAACAATAGTGCGTTTAAAATCAGATTATTGCAAAAGTGAATATTTAAAAAAAAAATTATGTAAGTACCGCACAAGAGCCCAAACTGCTCTCAACCGTCTGGAGTTAGTGAGGCTATGGTATCCCCAATTGGGGTACGTTGCGAGACTGAAGGTAGCGAATAAGGGAAGGAGGCGGGGAAGAGGAATGTAAAGCATCTGGCTATTCAGATCTCGTCACCAAAATCTGTGCCATAAAAATGAGGATGGTTTTCCCCGTTGTGGATCCGAAAGTAAAAAATAATATTATATTTATAGATCTAATTCAAGGTACAGTTTTTGTTCTGTATGTATCAATTAAAAACTATGTGACAATTTATTTTATTGGTTAGAAAAAGTTGCAGAGCACTGCTCTAGATAACGTGGTGTGTTAAATATATTCTATTGACTATTATTACATCATCCACAGTCATAATATACCCGATGCAGTGATTAGAATTGCTCAATGATCAAAGTATTTCATTTACAAAAAAATAATTTCATACGTAATTCAAATAATTCAACTTATTATTTAGTAGTAGGTAATACTCATAAACACCATCAATTGATAGAACGTCAAAAAAAGGAATAATTATACGAATAATATGTTGATAAGTAATAATTTTCTTCAAAGATATGTCAATTTTTTTCCTCCACATATGGTGGTACCGCAAAGGATTTGATCATGGTATACGTAAACCATATCTCTATATTTTTTCCTTATCCCTTTGAACTTAACTATTATTCTATATTAGTTATTATACTATACTCAAATTATCTGGTATACACAACTATATCGGACGTCCAAATCATAACACGTATTTAGGAAATGGAATAAATGCTCTTACGTAATCACATGGTAAAAGTGCATCACCGCATCAAGGTGACGTATTTCTGCAATTAAGATGACGCATTTAATGACGTCAATGGCAGTTGTTGCTGTCACTATTTCTGAGACATACACCAGTGACGTCAACTAAATGATTAAAGACGTCATAACCAAGCTCAATGACACCAATCACTGTGAATATACGTCACTTGTTTCATTGGGAGAAATCATATAAAAAGAGCAGTTATTTTAATAAACAATCATTATGAAAAAGTTATTTGACTTTCATTGACCTATATTCTATACCTCTAAAAAGTCTTGCTGACAGATTAAAGCGTCGATGTGTACCGGTGTTTTCCTCCGAAATACAGTATTTGTATGTGTTCCGTACAACAACTGATTTTTCTATTTTATTCTTCAGATCTCGTTATACTTAATGACTAAACTTTTTTCAAGATACATTATATTACCATACTATATCAGTACTAGCTATCTCTCCTTCTACGTTTGTACATTGTCACTTAATATGAACTAAACAAGTCAATCTGACTGTTCTAAAACGGGATTGGTTCATATTTGGTCAGTAAAAGCTTTCTTCCATTTTGTTGTTAAGTAATGTGTGTTTCAAATAAATAAATATTATTATTAGGTTAGCATTTAACCTAGTGCTGGGGTGGAAACTATCATTTTCTAAAAAGGAGGAAAGAATACTAAGAATACTAGGAGTGCCATCTTGCTATTTAACTGCCTAATGCGAATGCGTGGCTTTGCGTTATGTATCCCACAAAAGTAGTAGATTAAACAAGTGAATTGTTTTACCATAGGGCAGGTTGTGATTTAAAAAAAAGAATTTTGTTAAATAAATAGAAGCAATTTAACAATGTAGAACGATTATGACATAACAAGGTATTCACAACATTTTCATAATAACAAAATAAATACCTACGTTTTAATAGTTCGTTTTTCTTAGGGTAGGCACAGCTTTTCGGCCTCTTTCAGTTTTACTGTCGATAAATCGACGTTTATTGAAATAACTTTATACAGTTTTATAGAATACGGCATGTTTAAATATAAGTAAAATATATGTTACATAATTATATTATTTTACGGTTTACATTACCTACCTCACATGGTCTGCACGTCACTGCCTATTAGTAGGACTATGGTATCCCCAAATAGGGTATGTTAAGAGGATGAAGGGAGTAGGAAAGGGAAGGAGAAAATATCTGGCTAATCAGATCCGGTTAACGTACACGGATTAGCAACGCAACGTTTAAATTTTAAATAATGGTAATAATAATAATGTTTTATTATCTTATTTTTTTATAACAAAGTAACAAATAATAATATCCTCACTGGGATTTCACATTCTGAGGATTTTATTTACAAAATATGAAATTACAATAAATAAAATCGATTTTCCATATGAATAAAAAAATTGTAAGGCGAGGTCTTTTAAGTGCAGTTGAGTGATTTCGGTGTTACTCTCTATTTGGTCTTAATATGTTTTCTATTTCAGATCTCCCTATGTAACGTATCCAGTGTTTTATTTTATTTTTAAATTTATTATGGTTGTTGTGAATTTTGAAGGGTAGTGGGATTTTGTTGTAGAGTTTAGTACCAGAGTATAAGAAATTTTTTGTCCAAATGTTGTGTTTGTGAAATGATGATCTCTCACAAGGTATTCTGCGAGTATCTACCGGGCATACAATTTTGTATGCCTTCGCAATAACAAATTTAAAACACTTAAATTTAAATAAATAACTTGTAATTTGAATATTAAAAAGTATTTTGATGATCCGATTTTTTTTTTGTAGAAAGGAATCACTTTGTAGCTTGACCTAAAACCACTCTTTTAAGTAAAGGTTACTTTTTGTACTTACTGAATATATATGTAATATGTTGTTAACTATTTGCTGCATCTTCTTCGGGTTGCAAACCCTGAGTTTCGCCGTCGGCGCATTAAGTTGTGTGATACGTAACTCAATCTTATCAATTGTTATGTAACGAATTCACGACAGTTAAGACGCTTCTAGTCTGTCGTGCATAGACATCTAGCCGTTTATTGAAAAGTCAGCGAGATCATTTGTGGTTCCAGGCTCCATGACCGGAGCAACAATTCCTCCCAGCCTTAGCATCACGCGGCTCACCAGAGAATCACGGAGCACACTTCCGTCCGCCATCCAGCGTGGACTTGCCGGGAGAGCAACGCCATTTTGGCCCCGAGAGAAAGATTCCGGCCGCAGACCGCAGAGGTTGTGTCATCGTCACGCGCTCCTGCGCTGGCTCACCGTTTACAATGGCGTCTTGTTACCGTAATTTAAAAATCCTAATTACTGATGACCATTTACTTGTGAGGTTCCTAAATAGTGGACCGGGTTTGTGCACTAATATGAAGACACCGTTTCCGTCTGGAACTGTCTGCCAATGTAAGCTGTACTTGTCTGTACAATGTAAGTCTGGAGCTGTCTGCCGATGCCCCAATGTAAGCTGTACTTTTTTACTCCTTTTGCTGTGCTGTAAATAACTATTAACATTAACATGACTAATTTTAATGGTTCTAGAGGGAGAGGATTTTAGATTAATAGATAGGGTGTGTGTATTGCCAATTGTTAGTATATGATTCCCCATGTGTACAAACTGTGATTTTCCTCCCGTAAATAAACCTTGGCTAGAAGATGCACATCTTTTCTTTGGTAGTTGAGTACCTTTTTCCTATGGGCCAGCATGAGGGTGTCGCCGACTCATGACTGCAGAAGAGAGGTTACCTGTTGTATCCACTGAGCTATCCAGGTAAGCTTGGAGTCAGGCGCCCCTCGCCTGGCCTCTAGGTGAGTTAAACCTAACCTGTTTCTTTTACACTGGTTCCCAACGAGGGGCCTTTCTGCCTACTTTCCAATAACGCTGCATCGTGAGGCCAAATCCCCATTAATTTACACTGCCGCCTTAAGATAGGGCTCGTTACCTTACACTGGCGCTCCAACGTGCTTTACTTATTTACTTTACACTGGCCCCCAACGTGTCAGTTACTTTACACAATATTACTCAATAATATTTTCTGTTTTTCAGTACCCAATTTTAAACGCAATTTTTTCCTCATAGGAGCAACCAGTACCTATCAAACATATACGCATAATCTGTTAATGATTATACTTTTTTCTAGATATATTATATTACAATACTATGTTAATACTAGCTTTTTTCCCTTCTATTTTTGTATAATGGGAATAAATAAGAACTAAACTTGTCAAATTGGCTGTCTTAAAGCGGGATTTGTTAAATAATGTGTGTTTCATATGAAAAAAGATTATTATTATTAAATTTATACGTTTATACGATTACGGTACTGAGGAAGGTTATGATTAACCGAAACCGGTCGACGTATTTATGAATTTAATTAATTTTTTTTCATTGACTAATTTTTTTTACAAATAAGTGAAATTACTTATGAGACGTTCTTTGTAGAAATGTAAGGCTTTCATAAAATGCACTAGTTTCCATGTTATCATTTCTAAATATGAATGGTCGCTTGAAAAATTTGAAACTATTTCGAATAGTAATTCCAATTACCTACCTACTTTGTTTCGAGGCATTTTCATTATTACATCGATTAAACCGTACGGCGACTTTCGCCAGTTCGAAAATTCTTGAAATATCTATTTGATCACAGTATTCCTGGAACGAATAACAGATAACTATTTACTGCGTCATCTCCCTTCATCTCTATTTTTTTAAGCTTTTAGTCGTAATGATAATATTATGTTATTAGAATCGTCTCAAGGATTCTTGGTAATGAATATTATTTTAAAATATATCACAAATATTCTTACAATTTTATCACACCTCAGTACCTATCAAACACAAATACTAGTTGAGGAAAAAAGCGTTTAAAATTTAGTACTAAAAAAAGATAATATTATTGAGTAATATCGATAAGATTGAGTTACGTATCACTCAGCTTTATGAGCCGACGATGAAACTCAGGAATGTAGCTCGAAGAGGATGGAGATGAAGAAAACCTTTTTCGGGTCGATATTTTAAATTATGTACTGCAAATTTGTGTTCCAACGGAAATTGGTCGTTTTAAATTTAATTTAATGTCCACCATAATGCTTATTTTAATACTTTTTTTTTAATATATATTTAGTAGTTTTTATTTTTTATTAGATGCATGAGATTCAATTCTTTTTACCTTTAATATCAAAAAGAATCATTAAGTTTGGTTAATATTTGTATAAGTTAATGCATTTTTAGTTAATATCATATTTATTTACTAATAACACAAATTATCAATATCTGTTTACGCACCTACTTGCAAAATCAGTACAGCACTAGAGCGGTTAAAAAACTCGGTTTAAAAATTATTCCAAAAAAAAAGGAACAAGGCCAGGTACACATCAGCTAGTTTGTATTAGTATGAAAATTTTAATTTTTCACTTTTATTTTGTATTTTTTCAGTGTTGGCGAATTTAAACTAAATTTTGGTGACTTTAAGCTCTATAATTATTGTTCAATAAAACAAAACTATAATTAGTGAAATAAATTAGAATATTCATTAGCAAACCAATTATGATTACGTATATTATGATAATATTATTGCTCAATACTATTATTATTCTTTGAGTTAAAGTTTCTAAAAGGGTACCTAATTGTAGTACATATGTTTAGTTATGGTGTTCCATAAATATAATATAAAATGATGTACGGAAAAGTTCTTCCTCACTTTGAAATTTGACATTCTAACCTCAAAACTGATCAAAACCGATCATCCATAGATTTGGAACGTTTTGGCGGACAAATTGAAAACTTTAAAAATAATTTTAACCATAAATAGTCACTTTAGAAAAAAAAAGAAATACACTAGTATTAAAGTTTGAACGTTAGTATTGATAAAGAAAAAAAGAATGTAATGGAGTACTTTATTATCATTAATTTATACAAATTGTACCTACGTACGGACGTTTTACTTGAAATCGTTGTAATATAATATAATACGAACGTGCAATAAGCTTCTTTCTGATAATTACACCGGAAAAAGAAAAGAATTCACGTATTTTAATTACACCCCTTGAATCGGTAGTGAATGTTGAATATTTGAGTCCTCGGATAAAATGAGAATAAATTTTTCCGGACAAATAAATTATTATCTTATATAAACGTGGAAAGCTGTGTCAAGTGAATACATAATACGCGAGTGAGTGAAAGAAGATGAATGTTTTCACCCGAGAAGATCCGACATTAGAATAGGAATGAAACGCTTTAGCCGAGTCATGTCATGAGTCCCACAACATATACCTATTTAAATGATTTAATTTCAATCAATAGACTTTTCATGATTCTACACTAACATACTAAATAAATTTATTAAATTTTCTTAGCATAATGAAATGACTTTAAACTACACTTATTTTTTTACTTCTATTCATAGTCAGTTAGAAGAAATTGTAAAGGTGCCAATCTTATCTCTATATGTAAAAATGAATGTTTGTCTGTCTGTCCTCGATTTTCTCGAAAATTACTCAACCGGTTTCGCTGAAAATATCACAGTTTTTTCTCATTAATGCCAGAAAAGTTTAAAGGGTAGGTTGAATGAAATCCACTATTTAAAACTGTTGCTATAACGTTTTAAAGTTAGTGTGAAAACATTAAACTGGCCATATTGTATTGAGGTTAGCTCATCGATATACTACTTTGGTTGACCACAGATTACATATTAAAAAGAAGAAGGTTTCTTTGGGTAGAATATATTCAAAGTGTAAAACACGAGTAGTTACCTACATAAGAACTTTATTATTTAGATACATTTTGAAAAAAATAAATATTTGTAATGAAATAAATTTTCCAAATGAATATTTCATTAATTGATAAACTAAAGTTCTTAAAAACTTAAGACAAGATTTTTGTGCATAGCGCAAAGGGTAACAATTATTATTTTATAAACAATAATTATTAATCTAAAACACTCATCCAAATTGAAAAAACCTTCCGAGCAAAGATAAATGTCGCCGGCAGGACTCGAACCCGCACCCTTCTAATGTCCCGCGATAAGCCAATATAATAAAAACAGTAATTATTGAATGGAACACTAGTATATATTGATTAACTTGGCAGGTTTGCGATAAGCCGACGTAGCTCAACGGTAGAGCATCTAACCGGACATTAGAAGGGTGCGGGTTCGAGTCCTGCCGGCGACATTTATCTTTACTCGGAAGGTTTTTTCAATTTGGATGAGTGTTTTAGATTAATAATTATTGTTTATAAAAATAATGAATATTTCATTGTTTAGGGATAGTAATAGACGTCACAACGAACTTTCGCTATCAAATCCATTGTGGCAGTCAAGCCACGGGCAGGAATTCACATCATAAAAACGTTATTCCAAAAAAAAAACTGAACAAGGCCGGGTACACATCAGCTGGTTTGTAATATAATATGTTGTGTATGTCTAAATGAATAAAATAAATAAATGGGTCGGAATGACAGAAAAGTTTGTATGATGATTGCATTGTTTTCCACCCCCTTACCTACGATATCTCGGAAATGGCGTGATGGTTGTTCAGATATCCAACTTTTTTTTTAAATTTCTCGTTTTCCAAATTCAAAAGTCATTTATCGTAGTGATATTACTCTCTTCCTGCACATCTATCGCCTCCGACACTGATGTGCGTCTATTTCATTGTACATTAAGTGCACAGTACCCTTGAGGTGATATTTGGCATCATGAAAATAACATTCTGCGACACTTCTTTTTATAATATTGTCTGAACTTCGTACTGTAATAGTTTATACCTATTCGTATGATTTGGACTTTGCAACGGAAGGTTATGCGTGAGACCCACCGCGGCGTAACAGAATTTAAATATCATGCTTCGGCACTGCAAATAGGTATACCATGCTGTCGTCTTGATAATTGTGACTTGTGACCTTACGAAACTACTACCTATTCGTATAATAGCTTGGAATTTACATCGGAAGGTTATGCGTGAGACCCACTATTTGCATTACTCTATTTTGGAATATTTGTAATTGGTTCTGTTCTCTGTCGTTACACAAGTAAAGTATCGTTAAGTAGTACTTAAAATATGGAACAATAATGGAGTTGCAAATACTATGTGTCATTTTTGGATGTTTTCTTCACAAACGAATGATTGTGGTTTTTGGAAAGATAATATAACCCTATTAACTATTCACTCAGACTAAACTTAATTTCGCTAATTTCATTTGAATTAAATAAAAGTTTGAGTATCCCCTTAAATGATAATGTAAAATGTTCCATCTGTGCCGAGTGGAAATGGGGCAAAATATTACAAGATGTATACATATTTCCATTAAATGAGCGATAGATGCAGATAATGCGGCTGCTACCACTACAGAGTGACTTTCTCTTGTTTCGTAAGTCAAGTGTACATTTGTATGCAAAACAATCACATTCCGCCCGCCTGGGAAATTCTTCTTTATATAATTGAAGAAGATATATAATTTAATCCCTTAATTTCATTTAATTTATTTTATATTATTATTACCTATTATGTTGTTTATTTTCTTTCTTTGATTTTCAACTGTATTAACATTCTTATTGTACGGTTTTTTTAATATTCATTTTTCTTTCTGTAGGTAATAAATTGCATATCTCATCTCATGTGGCAAATTGGGTTTGCACCATCCACCCTGTCCTGCTGTATTACAAACTTAAATAAATGTCTAGAACTATGTTATAAAATCCCTACCCAAAAAAACCCTACAATCTGTAAAACACCATACATCGGTTCAATAAAAACCAAGCTGATAAATTGGCTTGGCTAGAAGGGAGCCTAAATAATATCTCTTATTTTTTTTCATACATATTATTCAGATCACACTTAGTAGGTAGATTGAAGAAACACAATAATTACAGGAGAATACGTCACGCAAAACTGGAGCATTTGGTTCCTTAGAACAGGCAATCTGCTTAGCTGAGAACTAATATCGACTTGACAAGACGTCAAAAATAAAAAGTTTTAATTTTGACTGACCCGATTTTGACAGCGTTAATTATATTTTCATGTTGCATTTCCACAAAGAAACAACTGTTTCAAAAATCGAAATGCGTTACGTGTTGTGTACTTTAACGATTCTTACTGCCGTTCTTTCCAACCCTACTGAGCAACCATTGAGCCGAAATTTTTCCTTAACATTGTTTAAATGCAAAAATTCGCTCTTCTCAAAGAAATTCTCGATCAAATTTATGATAAATTTAGGATGTCGATTTTTGTGGATTAAGTTATTCTCAGCAGAAGACAAGTTATAAAAAGTGTCAACAGGGTGAATAAACTTCACCGAAATGTCCAATGTCTTTATTAGTTTACGATCTTTTTTACGCTATTCAAATATTGAATGCCAAATATTTGTTTTCGCTTTCGAATGTCAAAACATATTTTTTTATGTTTTAAATAAAACTGAAGAGAATCCAACTTATTTCACTAATTATAAACTACGTTTTGTCTTGTTTTTTTACTCGTCGAGAAACGTCAAATGTCAAATGTACGAAACGAATAATGTGCTTTACGGCATTATCAAAAGTCAAGCTAACGCGTTACTGTCAATATATTAACACACACCTGTCTGAAGTATGAAATAAAGGTTTATTGTATTCACTTTCAAAACAAATGATATGTATTCATAATAAACACAATATTAACACATTTATGTTTATTTTACATTGAAAGTTTTTACTTTGATGTCACTTTATGGTCTTAAAAGTGGGCGGCTACTATTTTATCGTAAATGAACGTGGGCGGCCACTATTTATATAGTAAGCGGGAACCTCCATAGACAATTTAGGAAAAAAAAATGCTTGGAAATAGGCAAACAGAGCGAAAACTTAACAAAATATTTCGCTGATCGGTGACTCAGATTGATCAATCGAAAAGTTGGAAAGATCGTCCGTTAGTGCCGGTATTCTCTCCTATTGAAAGTTAGTTTTCACCTGCGCCCCGCAAACTGCAAACTGCAATCCATAGAGGTATTCTGGATAGAATTGTCTTATAACAATTTAAAGATTTTGTTTTTATAAAAACGTTTAGAGTGAAAAATTATTTTCAAAAATCTGTAAATGAAATACAAAACATATTTTATTAGCTATTCCACATAATATTCTAGTAATAACTTTCAATTTTCCGCCGATAGAAAGATCTCTACGGCTCACGTATGGGGTATTTTTTCTTCTTACATTCTGCGGTGTGTGTGTGTAGCACCCGAACCCCTGACAAAGTGTCCGGACGTGCCCGCACTACTGATGGCTGGGCCTGGATACTGGATACACCCGCGAGGGATATATCTTGCGCCGCAAACTCACGGACTAATAATAACCTACATAAGTATAGCACGTATAATCCGTGATAACTTCGACAATGGCAAAATAATGGGCCTACATTATGATCAGAAACGCTATCGTACTTCGTATAATATGCACAGAGGTTCGGCCTTCTTCTCTACCGTATTAATAGCTAATAATGTTCAATTTTTAATTATTCATTATTTTTATTCAGATTTAAAAACCTTATTTTAATACTTAAACATTGTAGAAAATACTTTTAACATAACCTAAATGAAAAATGAAAACGGAAAAAAAAACACAGAAAATAAAAAGATTTCAGTCGCATCTGGGACTCGAACCCAGGACCTCTGCCTATCCGGGGCAATCGCTTAACCAACTGAGCTAATGAGATCACTTAAATTTATGTAATCTTCATCGATATCACATCTCAAATTCAAGATTTGTCAATATTGTTCTCCATGTTTTATCTCATATTATTGGCAGCTATCTTTATAATGATTACAAAGTTCCTAAGGATACAATCAAGGAGATCATCATATTTGTTCATATATATTAGGTAATGAAAAACGTGGCTTTTCTGTTAAAATACATTCAGAGATTTTATGTTATAAAAACATAGATTTTTACGATGAAGCAGAAGAAAGTTAAATTTTCAAGTAACAAATATACAACGATAATGGTAAGGAAAACCTCTCTGTGTGTTCAACAAAATACAACCATTATAGTAAGGAAAACCTATCTGTGTGTTTATCAAAATACAACCATTATAGTAAGGAAAACCTCTCTGTGTGTTCAACAAAATACAACCATTATAGTAAGGAAAACCTATCTGTGTGTTTATCAAAATACAACCATTATAGTAAGGAAAACCTCTCTGTGTGTTCAACAAAATACAACCATTATAGTAAGGAAAACCTATCTGTGTGTTTATCAAAATACAACCATTATAGTAAGGAAAACCTATCTGTGTGTTTATCAAAATACAACCATTATAGTAAGGAAAACTTATCTGTGTGTTTATCAAAATACAACCATTATAGTAAGGAAAACCTATCTGTGTGTTTATCAAAATACAACCATTATAGTAAGGAAAACCTATCTGTGTGTTTATCAAAATACAACCATTGTAGTAAGGAAAACCCCTTTCTATGTTCAACAACAGGACACAACAGGATACAAATGTTATGGATCATCAAATTCAATCACGCCATTATAAAGCGTTGGAATTTATGTATTTTGATTTGCGAATGTGCGAAAGCTTTTACTATAAGTTGGTACAAAAATTACATTCGCTAGTATCCTTAGCAACTTTTATATTTTTTTTAGGTCCGCGAAAAAAAACTGCATAAACATTGAAGATTCATTAAAATACTGCCAGAACACATGGAACGAGGTCATTAGATAAATTTACAAAAGGTACGACATTATGTGAAACCTGAAAAGAAGATAATTTCAATTTTTTTGTCAAATTAGGGGGTGAAATTGGAGTGACGGAAAGACAGTGCACCTCATGTTTCGAAACATGCGTCACTGATAAGAATGCAATCCACCGGAGAGGGTAACATGGATGACGATCAACCCCTGATAAGTTATGGTACCGGATAAAGAGATACAAAAATATCACCTTTTAATAGATTTATTAGCAATAGATTATGCCTGGGGTTGCTAAATAAGATTCCGTTTAACGTACCAACGCAGTGCAAAGTGCGCACCCCATACGCTATTGTTTTCATCTTTAAAGCGGATCAACGTACAACAAATTGTAAACAAAATTGTACGTTGAATAGACTATAAGTGTAATAATTGCAATCATATAACATACAATGTAGAGACCTTCAACTGAGACCTTAATAAATATAAGAACTTCCTAAAATAATGTTTCTCGTGAGTGATTTTTTTGTTTTTGTTTCGTGCTTTTAATTTTTTTATATAACTAACTAAGTAACCATCACGCCGTTTCCCCGCAGAGGTAGGCAGAGAGGACGGACCGCCAAACTACTCGATCTTGGCATCCTCATACATTATTTTCTGTTATTCCGACTTCTGACATGGCCCGACTCAGACTTCTGACACTCCTTTCTTCGTATATTCGCTCTACATGCCCGAACCATCTAAGCGTCCCTTTCTTAATCTTACTCATTAAGCTTACATCAGCCTTGCATTCGTTTATATGATTATTACATAAGAGTCCCAACTGCTCCTAACCGTCAGGAACCAGTGAGACTATGGCATCTCCAATTGGGGTATGTTGTGAGGCTGTCGGAATCGAGAATGGGGAAGGAGATGGGAAGAAGGAAGGTGGGAAAGTACCTGGCTATTCAGATTTGGTCACTAAACACGGCTAAAGCCATTTAAAGCAACGTTTCAATTCTGAATCGTGCTTTTTCACCAGGCCGATACTGAGAATATCTACCACGGAACTTGCCGCAAATATACTAACTAGCTAATCATTACGCCGTTTCCCCGCAGGGATAGGCAGAAAAGAAGAACCGCCACACAACTCGATCTTGGCATACACTTCTTGCTTCATTCACATTCATACATCGTTTCTTACATTCGCTTCTATTACTCCGACTTCTGACATGGCCCGACTCAATTATTTGATTCACTTGATCGTGCCATGTCTTCCTCGGGCGTCCCCGGCTTCTTCTTCCATTCACATTCGCGCCATATACTCACCGTACACTGCTTCCTTCGTTCATTCGCTCTGCATGCCTAAACCATCAAAGCGTCCCTTCCTCAATCTTATATACTACATATTGTTTTAAATGATTAAATTGTGAAATAATACAAATTAATCAAATAAATTTTATGAATGCACCCCGGATATGAATCTACACCCTCCGAATTCGTAGCCCAGGATTATAACCACTCAACAACGGAGACCGTCAAATACAATTTAGTTATAAATTAAATTAAATTAAATTTATATCCTGTCGTATTTTTTATAACTTATTAATGTGGATATAAATCACATACCGCCTCCATAACATTATGTTGCTTTCCATGGGCGAGTTTTTGTTTTATGTAATTTCATTATAATTTTTAGTTACTTTTATGTTTATATCTCATCTTAAGAGAGATAAAGTTGCAAGGAGAAAATGATTTTATTTTTGTTAAACTACTATACTTAATCGTCCACAACATAAACAGGCGTCTCTTGTTTAGTAATTTTTTAAAACTGGATTATTTAACTGATTTTTTCTCATTTTAACATGTAATAAAATGTACAAGGTTAATACCCAGTTTGTTGGTTTCCCTGGAAAGTTGGTAAATATGTGAAATGGCTGTTTGCTTTAAAATAAAATATTGAGATAAACACTTTTAATTAAGTAATTATGTACATAATATTATTAGTGTAAAGATAATTTTTTAACATTTTGACTATTTTTCATTAATTTGAAAGATTTATTTGCTATTATTTGTTATTAGCTTCAAATGATACGGGAAAAGGTAAGTATTATGTTTTGTAGGAATTAAAACCGACACGTGTCTAAAGAAGTATTTTAATATCGAAACGAGGCGTTAAATTAAAGAGCGGGAGTTTCTAAAATCTCAAGGTCAAAGATTTAAATCGCAACGGATAATGAATAAAGATTTTCTTACTTTGTAAAACAGGTAACTCGTAAGAAATGTGCCTAAGTTCAGAAAGTACATTTACAAAATATTAATAATTAAATAATAATAATAATGTTTCATAATCTTCTTTTTTTTATAACAAATAATGATATCCTCATTGGGGTTTCCCGTGCTGAGGATTTCATTTACAAAATAGTAAATTGTGATGTGCTTGATGAAAAAAAAAAATTGTAAGGTAAGTCGTTTTAAGTGCAATTGAGTAGTTTTGGTGTTAATATATTTTCTATTTTAGATTTCCCTGTGAAACGTATGCAGTGTTTTATTTGATTTTTAAATTTATCATGGTTGTTGTGATTTTTGAAGGATAGTGGGATTTTATTGTAGAGTTTTGTACCATAGCAAAATAAGATTTTTTGTCTAAATGTTGTGTTTGTGGTTACTTGTTGTGTGTGTTTTTGACTTTAAGATCTAATATTTCCAATATGTGTGATTGTTGTTATTTATTGTTTTTTGTTTTTATGAATATAAAGTTTAATTGTTCTATTGACATAATGTTAAGTTTGTTAATTATTGTCATTAGACAAAGCCAGGCACCTTTCACCGATTAGTATCGTGAACTTTTTATGTAATGACGTGACGATGTATCAAAAACATTTTAAATATTTTATTTCCTCAAGATTATAACTAACTAACTCACTAACTAACCATCACGCCGTTTCGCCGCAGGGGTAAGCAGGGAGGACGGA
The DNA here is from genome assembly GCA_022606495.2 of Halesus radiatus. Taxonomy (NCBI): domain Eukaryota; kingdom Metazoa; phylum Arthropoda; class Insecta; order Trichoptera; family Limnephilidae; genus Halesus; species Halesus radiatus. The sequence continues at coordinate 32,747 of JAHDVE020005928.1, read as the reverse complement.
CCGCCAAACAACTCGATCTTGGCATACACTTCTTGCTTCATTCACTTTCATACAACGTCCCATACATTCTCTTCTGTTATTCCGACTTCTGACATGGCCCGACTCAAGTATTTGATTCACTTGATCGTGCCACGTCTTCCTTGGACGTCCCGGCTTCTTCTTCCATTCGCATTCGCGTCATATATTCTCTTTACACTCCTTTCTTCATTTATTTGCTCTACATGCCCAAACCATCTAAGCGTCCCTTCTTAATATTCCTCACTACGCTTACATCAGCCTTGCATTTTTTACGAATCTCAACATTTTTCACACGATCATACATGGTTTTACCACACATTCGTCTCAGAGATCTCATTTCTACAGCATTCAGTCTACTTTTATCCTTCCTCTGCCAGTTACATGCCTCACTGTCATACATCAGAGTTGGTATCAGCACTCCATTGTGGACTGCTAGCTTCGCTTCTTTGGACAACTTTTTGTTTGCGCCAACCGCGTTCAGTCCTCCGTTAATAGAGTTTCCTGCATTAACCCTTCTTTCAATATCCCTATCAGTTTTTCCATCTCTCGTAAACATACTTCCCAAATACACAAACTCGTCTACCTGCTCCAAGTATTCACCATTCACAACTATATTGCATACTGTTTTCGTACTCTCTCTTTCAAACACCATGACTTTAGACTTACTTACATTCATCATTAGCTCATTCATCATACTTACTTCGTTCATCCTAGATACGAGGGACTGTAGATCTTCTATACTATTAGCAATCTGAACCGCATCATCAGCATACAACAGGAAACATACTTGCAGACTACTCATTTTTGCGCCCAAGCCCACCTCTTTCAATTCTTGCATACAATTATCCATGTATAGATTGAATAACCACGGTCACATTACGCAGCCTTGCTTAACACCTTTTGTGATGTCAAACCACCCCGTAAAATCACCGTTTGCCCTAACACATGCAACGCTTCCCTCGTACAGAGATGCGATTGCTTGTATAGGGTTTGTATTCACTCCATACTTGGACAACACCTTCCATAACTTTTTCTGTCAACTCGGTCGTATGCTTTTTGTAGATCTACAAAAGCACAGAAAAGCTTCTGGTTTTTTACGGGAAACTTCTCTGTGAGCACACACAACGAGAAAATCTGATCCATTCCCTTCCACTCATAAATGCACCTAGCACATCCCATATTTTATCCTTTGTTTTCATTTGTACCCTTTCAATCAATATCCTACCATACAGCTTTCCAACTGAACTAAGCAGGCTAATAGCCCTGTGATTTCCACATTCCATGCGTGACCCTTTACCTTTGTATAGAGGCATGATCACAGCCCTTCTCCAATCTAATGGGGTGTTACCCTCCTCTAAACACTGGTTAAAAAGTTTGCATAACCATGTGAGAATTATATGGCTATCTCCTTTAAAGTATTCAGCAGCAATATTGTCGAAACCAACAGCCTTACCATTCTTCATACATTTGATTGATCTTTTAATTTCATCCATGCTGATTTTGGTAATATTCACGCCATCGTCATTCATACCTGACTCGCCACTGGAATCACTATCACTCGGGTTGCTTTCGAAGACCTCTACAAAGTATTTCATCCACCTCTCTTTTATATCTTTTTCATTCGTCATTATTTTTCCATCTTTTGCTTTTATCATTTCACACATCCGCTTTCTGGACCATTCCGGGACTATTTCTGATTTTCCAATTATTAGTACATGGTGGAATTCCATCGTAATGATTAAATAATAAATTCAAAATACCACTTAAGTCAAGTTTTATAAAATCATGCTATAACAATAATGAAAAATGTGATACAAGAAAACTCATGGTTTGTTACCCCCGACACCCAAAACTGTATATAAACCATATTGCAAGAATTAATTGTACCAGTCTTAGCCGTTACAGGCTGAAACTGATCACGGTCAAAAATAAAAGTGGAAACAAATAAAAATATATTCTATTTAATCATAATTAGCATGTCAGATTGTGTTAAATAAATATATGTACATTATTTTAACCGTGCAGAACACGCTTTTATTTGTACATTGTAACCTGCATAACAACGCTCACAGCTCAGAAGTGTTGTGAAAATTTGTACATTTTAACCTGCATAACAACGCCCATAGCTCAGAAGAAATGTCGTGGAAATTTGTACATTTTAACCTGCATAACAACGCCCATGACTCAGAAGAAATGTCGTGGAAATTTGTACATTTTAACCTGCATAACAACGCCCATAGCTCAGAAGAAATGTCGTGGATATTTGTACATTTTAACCTGCATAACAACGCCAATAGCTCAGAAGAAATGTGGTGGAAATTTGTTCATTGTATCCTGCATAACAACCCTCACAGCTCAGAAATGAAAAATCACTGACTTGTTATTCTTGTACAAAATTGTGAATTGTTTTGTTGATTCATCATATCTGTTAGAAAGGATTTCATTTCATTCCTCTGAATGCCACACCAAACGGAATAATTTATTAAGTGTACGACATTGTAAATTTAAGTATGCGCAGAAATACTGAATGGGTTGTATCTGCAAAACACTCGATGCCTTACGAAATGTAGATATTTTCAAATGTACCATATTCAAATCATATAAAATCAAACTGGCTGAATTTACTGTATAATACGAACATTCTAATTACTCATTTATCCTCTTCTTATTGTATGAATCGTTTATTTTTTCTTTTGTTTGTGTTCATAATGATAGTGCCCTTAACTGCTCAATTAATGAAACTTAATTTATTTTTTTATGTTCATTGAACAATGTAATTATCGTATTTCACAACTGTTTGTTTTCTAAGCATAATAAAATTAAAATAATATACACAAAGTTTTAATGTTTTTAAATGTTTGAAATTGATGTATTGAAACTGAAACAATAATTCAAGGATCACGTGGTTGAGTAAAGGTCTATGCACATCTACATCAGCGGAACAGTACAGTATAGACACACGTATTCACATTACAACATGCAGTACAGCATGGGAGGCGGGTATGGGTACTGCCGCACCGGGAACCATTTTTTTGGATGACCAACACCTCTTCCATAGTGGTTTGCTACATTTAGTGACTTAGCAGGGATGCCCGGATTCATGGAGTAAGGTTTGTACAGGTCTTGGCTGCGGATGCGTTGGCTCACCTACTGCGTGGTTGGTCGGATCGGGAGAGACTGGTTGAGGGAGACGCTGTACAACTGGCTACCGTTGTCCAGTCCGCTCGATAGTACAGGGGCCGACCCTCTGGCTCACGACTGAGGGTGGGCTGCTCCATCAGCGAGTGTAAAAACCCCGCCGCTGCAGTTGTGCCGATTCGTGACCGAAGGGGACCCAGCAGTAGCGTTTGGGTGCATTGGGAGCCCTTCGGAGACTCACCTAACCATAGCCTTGCACCGCAGTGGGTAAGATGGATTCATATGTCTTGGATACCCTGACCCCCAGTTTCCTACTTACCCTTTATACGTAATCCTTCTCTTGCTTTCCTTTTCTTATAAAACCCCCAACAATAATAAAAAAAAACATGCAATCATAAAACTTAAACAATAATAATATCATTACAACGGCGAGTAGTAGGCGTCCCCGGTGCAGGCCAAAAATGTTGATGAATTTTACTAACATTCGAGGCCTGCACGAAAATTTGAATTCTGTCCACCATCACCTTCAATTCCAACGCCCAAACCTTTTATTCCACTCCGAAATGCAGATAGCTGAGCCTCCTGATACCTCCTATCTGGACTGCCCGGGCTTCACCCTTGTAGGCAAGTTCAGACCAAAAGGAGGTGTTTTGCTTATATAACTGAGCAGACGTCAAATGTGTGCGACTGTTGAGTCTGGAAAATTCCAGATTTGACGTAATGTGTGTGCGCATCAGTCTTGCCAGTACGGTAAGATTTTATGCGTGTTTATACCACTCACCAAATTTTATTTAATTGATGACCTCTTACCCTGCTACCCTTCGGCCGAGTTTGTTGTTCTGGGGGACTTCAATATTCCTAATGAACAGTGGTTGAAGTTCTCATGTTCAAAAAACTCGGCTGGCCGACAGGCGGAATTCTTCGCCCTTTGCCATGGGTTGGAGCAACTGGTTCAGGAGCCTACGAGGGTTCCTGATGTGCAGACTCACCGCTCCAATCTGTTAGACATATTTTTAACTACCAAGCCACGTAATTATGGGATTGATGTCGCAGCGCCTTTAGGATTGTCCAACCATTGCCTGGTGACGACATCAATCCCTATTAACTTTACATCGCTAATCGAGAGGCAGAAGAGAAAAATGTGGCACTATAGGTCAGCAGATTGGTACGGTCGGCGGGTGAATTTTAATGCTTTCCCATGGTCAATTGTCTATTTTCAGACTTCAAATCCGTCTAGATGTGCCCAGGAAATTAGTGAAGTCATCACATCTGCAATGGATGGCTTCATTCAATCAACCGTTAAAGAAACTGGTGTAGGTTCAAAACCGTATTGTAGTCGACAATGCTCCAAAGCATTTCGGTGAAAAAAAGTGGCTTACCGAGCCTATAACACATCTCGAACGTCAGAAAACAGATCAGCATATAACAAATTGGCAAAGAAAAGTAAGAGAATCATCAATAGGTCAAAATTTGAGAATGACCTACAGATCAGCAAAAGGCTAGCTACCTGCCCGCATGGCATCAGGTCGTTAGCGGGCTCCATAGGTCGCAATTTCTGCAAATCCAGTATGCCGCCTCTTACCAGACTTGACGGTTCACTAGCAAACACTGCTACCAAAAAGGCCATCCTTTTAGCGAAAATGTTTGCAGAAAACTTGGCCCTCGATGACCGGGGTGCCATCCCGCCGTCGGTTCCCCACTGCGGCTTCTATTTGAAAAAGCTGAGGATACGGCATCGGGATGTACTCCTTGTCTTACGGGGACTCGATGTTAATAAAGCTAGTGGGCCTGACGGAATACCTGCCCTGGTATTGCAGAGGCGTGCTGCATAAATTGCTCCAGTTTTAACAAAGCTCTTTAAAATGTCCCTGAAATGTGACTCTGTGCCCTCTGATTGGAAAAAGGCGGTCATTCATCCAATACCTAAGAAAGGTGGCCGCTCTAACCCGGCCAACTACCGCCCCATAGAGATCACATCAGTTCTGTCCAAGGTGATGGAACGTGTAATCAACGACAAACCGCTCACATAACTCGAGAAGAACAAAATCATTGACGACTGCCAGTACGGATTCTGGCAGAACCGCTCGTGCGGTGATCTTCTCGCGTATGTGACGCATGTTTGGGGGCGGTCCCTGGAACGTTATGGTGATATTCAAACGGTCTCACTGGACATTTCTAAAGCCTTTGACCGGGTTTGGCACCGAGGACTTGTCAACAAACTGCCTTCTTACGGACTTCCCGTTTCCTTGTGTACGTGGATTGCCGACTTTTTGAGGGAGAGATCAATTCAGACGGTTGCTGATGGTTTCATCTCTTCTTCGCATTTAATAAATGCTGGCATCCCACAAGAATCGGTTCTGTCTTCGACATTGTTTTTGTTGCACATCGATGACCTCTTGACATGTGCACCAATCCATTGTTTTGCGGATGACAGTGCAGTTTATGTTTCCTTTTTTTTGACAAGCCCCCAAAGGGCACACAAATTCCGACGGCTTGGAGACTTTGAAGCAGAGAATGGACGGTTACCTCGAGAGAATCTCCTCTTGGGGTAAGAATAACCTCATCGAATATAATGTTTCAAAGACCCAGTCATGTCTGATTACGTCTAAAAGGGATTGAAATGACAATATAGTCTCCTTTAATGGAACCAATTTTCCCAACAAGCCTTCCATTGATAAGCTTGGTGTAACCTTAAGTGACCAGCTCATATATGGGGGCTCCATCGAAGCCCGAGTACAGTTAGCCTCTCAGAAGCTGGGCGTATTGTACAGAGCCCGCAGATACGTTAATAGTACACAACTGCTGACCCTGTACAAATCGTAAGTGCGCCCCATTGTAGAATTTGGCAGCCACCTCTGGTCGGGAGTCCCAAAATATCTGAAAAAAAACCTTGACTCTGTGCAGAAACGGGCGGTCCGTTTGATAGATTCGCCTATCTTAACAAATGGGTTGCAATCTTTGGAGCACAGACGTCGGGTGGGAATGCTGTCCTTGTTCTACCGGTATTTTAATGGAAGATGCTCCGAGGAACTAGCGTCATTGATCCCTTCGGCATCGGTGCATAGTCGGGAAACACGCTAAACGCACTCCCAAAATTTGTGCACGGTTGACATTTGTCACATGAGAACGGGTCGCTTCTACGATTCGTTCTTGTGTTCAACAGCTCGGCTATGAAATGATCTGCCGGCCTCTGTGTTTCCTCCATCCTATAACATGGGTCTCTTCAAGACCCAAGTTCACTCCTTACTATCCTCTAAAAGACACTCCACACAGCATCACCAAAGATGATATAGGCCTTGAGGGAAATTATTTTCCTCAGGGTCTCCTGTGTGGAATTACTGTAAAAAAAGTACAGACACGAGTACGGCTGTCAACGAAACTATCAATTGAGCGTTAGCGTCCGCCACAATATTCTTGAGGATTTTCTATTCCCATATTTATTAGTATTTTATATCCCATATTCCCTGACCAATTCAATCAATCTTTTGTTGTCCATCTTATTGGTTTTAGCAATATCTACGTCTATTAACGCCAAGTGGTGATGACGGTGCTAACGGTGATGTGTTCATACTAACAGCGTAGGCGCAGCCGTCACCAGTGGCCACCAGCATCGCCAAAATATTCTAACCGACAATCTGATGACTGATGCTGGCCCGTGCATACGCGAATACGTTACGTTTACGTAGACAAAGTAAGCAACTAATGTTGCCGTGTCTGTACTGTACTATTCTTTGCTGCGCGGTGCTGGTAAATCTGAATAGACCTTAAAACAGATATGAATCTATATTATATATTAACTGTTCACCAATCTCCCCCACCGGAGAGTAATCCGATACTAATTGCTGCCTACCGAGAACAATGCACCAGCTACGTAACCAATACAACTAACAGATTAAATTCAGTAAATTGTGCTTGCCTCCGATCTACAATAGAGGCTCATAATACAGACTACTGAATAACATAACCCGATGATCTTATTGTGCTTTCTGATTAGGGATGATAATAAAACGTTACATTCAAATGTTGGCATCAAAGGCTCGAGTACACGGCGAGGTTTAAAGAACACCCCCCTGGGGCTATCTCGTTGTATTTGCCTAGAAATTCTATGGAATTGCATGTTCATAATAAAGTTGAAAAAAATATTGCCTTTTAAACCTATAAATTTTTTTTAGAAAAATTGGGGTTTTAAATAAAACAGTTATGAAAGTTATGGTCCTTTCTTCATGCTACGAATATGACTTATTCTATAAAGACTGGTCAACAAATTTATTATTGATTTCTAAAATTATATATCTGATGATGACAAAAAACGTTTCTTTGCACAATTTATTCAAAAATTATTTTTTTAAAATTAAAGACATAATCCTGTCTTCTTCCGGGCAGTTTGGCAGACGGCCTGCGTGGATCAGCGGTTGCGATCCGTGGCTACGAATTCGGGCATGCGCAAGTAAATTTTATTGTATTAATTTGTGTTGTATCACAATATTTCAGGAAAAAAAATTGAAAAAAAAGGAAAGGAAATTGATTGAAGTTTTAATTCAGAAATAATTTAATGTCATTCATCCTTTTAATTGAAACTTAAGTTCGCTAATTTATTAGCTAAGAATGACGATTCATATAAATGTCTTTAATTTTGAAGTCAGAAAAGGGAAAAAACTATTATTATACAAAATACTTACGATTGAAAATATTTAAATTAAATAATTTCGATAGAATTGAATTGATAAAATCAATTTTATTCCAAACGACAAAGTGAATAGAAAAAAAATTAATATTCGGTTTGATAAGTTTGAGAGTTTGAAAGGTCAATGAATTTTATAATTGAACAAATTGGTAGATTACGATTTTTGAAATTACGAAGGACTAGATAAATTATTAGGTTGATAATTTTACATTGAATTTAAGAAAATACTGGGCAGGAAACTTAGGACATTTCCGATTTCATAATAGCGTGTATACCCGTTTTGGAAATTATGTAAGCGATCAGAATCAGTAAGTCAACCAATATTTCTTAACCCGAGTTTTCAATTACCCCAAGAAGCAGCCAGATGGTGAAATTAATTCTATTTATTTTTACCCGTAAATATATATTTACAAAATTTTGTTCTTAAATCTATAAATATGTTGATCATAAATATGTATATATTTCTGTATTTAACAAGTAAAGTCAACTAATTTTATTAATCCATTAACATTCCGAACGATTTTCATTACATCAAAAGTCGTCTCCATTTTAAATAAACGGATTAGAACTCGATAGCCGAATTAAACATATATATTCTGTAAATATAGGTCAACCAGTTCATTGCCACCAACACCCTTCAATATAGGTCAACATTCCAAATCACCTTCCCGGTTTATCAAAATATATTAGTATATATACTATCAAAAACACCACGATTAAACGTCATTTTCATACACTCTATGAATATAGGTTAACCTAGTTCGTTGACATCAATAGCTTTCAATATAAGTCAGATTAGGTGACCTACTCTTCGATATCTTCAAATATGGCTAACGATTTTAATCCTTTATTCGTAAAGCGGATAGTCTACTATAAGATAAACAATTACATATCTCAATGACCTACATTCCTGTTTATGTTATAAACTGGGTAAACATTCCAAATTACCTTTTTCCTTTATCAAAATATATAAGTATCGCATATATGCGATCTCCACCAGAACACCAACATAAGCGAATTTCAGTACATTCTACAAATATGTAATCTTACAATAGTCGACAAATTGAAAAATAGCTATTGTCATTAAGACGAATTATCATTCTTTGATCAGTATGTATCTTGTTTGCATACAAGCTATTACGACAAATTATTCCATCGAACTTGTCGATGAGCTCATATAAACAGATAAAAAAATAATCTATAGTTCTCACCTAATTAGTATCATCATATATGTATCCTACTTTTCGAAACATCGCAATTATTGTAATGGCCTAGAATTATCAAACCGACAATAATAAATCTCAAAATTTAGCGAAATCATTCGTCGGCAAACACGTTCCAATTTTATTGTTATAAAATTAATCTTATCTTCGATTTACGTTTTCAAGGTTTAGACCTTGTTGGCGAGTTGCAGATTTCGGGAGTATTGTGGATTATAAAAACTCGTATTGTTTACATAAATAAATATGATATTTACTATATATAGGACAGGGATAATTACTGAAATAAGGGTAGTTATTTCTAGACTCTTGACGCGGGGAACGGATTTTTGCCCCGGACCTCGCAAAAACCCGCAAGTATCTAATGTTGTTTGACGAGGGGACGAAGTAAGTTTGTTCTCTTTTAAATGTAGCTGATCTGGGGGACGGGAATTCGGAGGGTCTTAGACCCATAATGAAGTATTCCATCTCCGTCCCTCCATTCTCTTCAACCTCACAACTTACTTCAATTGGGAATGCCACAACCCGTTCCGCTGGCTTAAACTAGTTTTTTTCTAAAGTCAGTTTTTAATTAATTGTCATTACGATTTAGTTGACAAACAATGATGTAAAGCAATGGTACAAGTAAACCGAGACAATTTAATATTAATGAAGCCTTCACATAAGCGGAGTTTGGTTGGCAATTCAGCGACAAACTGTCTCCAGTGCAGTGTTTCGTGCAGGCCATAGATTTAAGAATACGAACTAGAACTGTCTTCCGCGGAGATTTAAATGGAAGCCGGTATGCCTTTGACTTAATACTTTTTGTTAGCTCCGATAAAGCCAATTAAATTACAGTGTTCTGCCTTTCTTACACTGTTCTGCGTGGTATTTAACGTATATCGCCATTATAAATTTATGTTTCATTATATGTGCTCTTTGGGAAAAGATCTTAAGAGGAACGGCTGCTTGGCCCGTTTCGTACAAAACTTAATTTTGGATTTGAGGCCAAAATACTGTAACTTAATTATTATCTCCGATATGGAAGCAACATTGCGATTGTGTATTATACAATTTCATCACGTGTCTATGGATTGGATATCCGGTAGAGGCGGCGGTTCAAGATGGCGGCAGACATAACCTGACACTGAGCGCGAGCTTGACGTTTTTTTGTGGGAGTAGTTATGTTGATAATTTCCTGTTTTATTTGACGCCGGGGTGCGTCCATTCGATTTACCCGAAGTGGGTATGGTTTAATTAATTGATAATCAAATATAAGGTTATGAAACCGAACCGCGCGTACCTTGTGCGTTGGAAAAGGTACCTGTAAAGTGGTGAGCGGACGTCGAGGGTCAGTTGCAGTTGAATCTACGTCCAAACAGTGACATAAGGTAGCATCCTTAAATACTTTTGTCTGACCCCACGTAAGCTGTGGCGGAAGAAGTTTCCGAAGAGATGTCAGTCTTTGCTGAAGGAGACCGTGGTGATCGGGAGCGTCAGGACTGGAGCGGCCTTGCTTTTTGCTGAGGGGATGAATCTGACCACAAGAGCCATCATTTCTTATGTAAACCGTTCGTCAAAACTTAATCCCTCTCTTTACTCTTCTCTTTCCTCTAGTAATGATAATCTGGGTTTTTGAGTCAATAAAGACCACGTTTTCTTGTGAATGGGGTTTTTATTTATTGTATCGTAGTTCATCTCACAAAATCCCCGCACCTCATCTATTAATCTCACCCACGAATCCTGAGATACAAAAGAACACTTCTGTAATGGAGGTTGCAGTTAAACGCGCAATCCGCGATGCTACATTTTAGCGCCCAACGTTCTTAGATGTTACAATACTTTTTCATAAAAAAAGTGTAGTAAATATCTAATACGGATTAGAAGTAATTTTATTTTTACATTATGAAATATAGGCCATTAAAGGAATTTATTTTTGGCGATTTTAAAGGCATATTTAACAAAATTTTGGGGGCTAACGGAGATAAAAAAAAAGTTTTACACGGTCTACTCTGTAAATGAAATGAAATATAAAATATAAAGTTTTTTTAAATATTTAAAAAAACCATTGTGCTTGCCTTTAAATTAAACTGAAAACGACCAATTTACTTTGGAACACAAATTTTCCGTATATAATTTAAAATATTGACCCGAAAAACATTTTTTGTTTAAATGTTTTGTTTTTGTATTTCTATTTACGAGATCGTATTTAGATAGCAAATACGATTTTTTTTAAATACGATAAACCTGCAAATAATTTTTTAAAATGCATCTAAAATTATGAAAAAAATTTTCATGGCCTTCATAATTTAAAAGATAAAATACTTCTCGTACGTATTAGATAATTACTAAAACTTTAATTTAAAAAAAATACGAGTATACCATTCAGTTTTGATGAATATTTTGGCGTCAAATCCAAAATTAAGTTATGCATGAAAGAGGCAGCCCAGCCGTTCCTCTTAACTGGATTAAAAACCCTAACCAAGGAAAGGAAAAAGGACGAACCTTTGGTTATAAACAATTTACTAAAGTTTCTTTTTGTGCTTACTGAATGAAACATATTTAATAAGTTATTAACTATTTGCTGAATCCTCTTCGGGCTGCATCCCCTAGCTTCGTCATCGGCTCATAAAGCTGAGTGATACGTAACTCAATCTTTTCAATATTACTCAATAATTTTATCTTTTTTTAGTACTCAATTTTATATGTATATTTTTCCTCATAGGACCAACCAGTACCTATCAAACACATATATTCGTACATAATCACTTTATACTTAAGTATTATACTTTTTTCTAGATATGTTATATTATAATACTACATCGATACTAGTTTTTCCTTTCTATTTTTGTATAATGGCATTTAATACGACCTAAACTTGTCAATTTGACTGTCCTAAAACGGGATTTGTTCCTAGTTGCGCAATCAAAGCTTTCTTAAATGTTGATATTAAATAATGTGTGTTTCAAATAAATGAATAATATTGTTTAAATAATTAAAAATGTACATTGTTTTCACCACTTTATAAAAATAAATAAATATATCTACATTCTTCGACAGCAATGCTGTCATCCCCAGGAATATATGAATACTAAAAAATAATTCCGAGTATAGACAATTGATAAAAATTAGAATAATATTGTTTTCATTTCATTTGATCGAAATGAAAAAATTATGATAATTTTTTTTGTGTTGGCTCGAATGCACAGACACGCCCACTTCGCATTTCTTGTGTTCTTCTTTATTCTATAGTGCAGGCAATGCGTCACCTCACCTGCAGCGGTTTAGGTGTCCTATTCCAATGAGCTACCATCAGTGTCATATGTCACGACAGCCAGACACAGCCAGGGCGTGCGGCGAACGCGTGGTCGTGCGCTATTCGTGTAGGTACGAGAAAACCTCCTTTGAAATGTATGTATCTGTTTCCTAATTATGAAAACACTAAAAGAACAAACTAAAATAAAAAATTGAAATAATAGCCATTATTGGTGTGGCGTTCATTACATTCACATGCTAATGACCCCAGTAAAAACAGCTAACCATAAAGGGAAATTAAAAGGTAAAAGGAAGAATATATCGACAGTCCCAAAGAACAATGTAGAATGTGCAAATGGTAACTTCTTATTAGAGCTCTTCGAACTTTCGTTTTTACCTGTTTAGAGTTTCATGTCAACGTTTTTATTGTTTTTAAAATATAGATATATAGTGTGCGTGTGTGTGTTTTTTTAATATACTGCATAAACCCCTATTTATTTCGTTGGAAAAACAAATTAATGCAACTACTAATGCTCTCATGCAAAGTTGCCAATTTACACATCGAATATTAATGTATCGAAGGAAGTAATCACTTTGTGGCTTGAAATTATAATTTAAATGTAAAAATATTTTTTTTAAGTGACATAATTTTTTTTATTCATATATATTTCTGCATTCGACAGGTTTCGGTTGGGCTCAATTTATACGTGTACATTCCTGAAGAAGGTTGAGTCCAACGGAAACCGGTCGAATACAGAAGTATATATAAATAAATAAAATTACGTAACTTAAGACTTAAAACAAAAACATTTTTCATTTAAAGCATCCGATTTTGTTCGTTGGGACCGTCGATATTAATGTCTAAGAAATTAGTAAGAGTTCGTACCCTCATTTATTCAGTTGGGCACACCAATCAGTAAAACAAAATAACCATTTTCATATATTCAATGTACAATTCATGCCCGAATTTGAAAACATACATACAGCTGACCTTTGGTTACAGAACGGTGCACGCCACTGTTAATGACTATATTTATTGCTCTAATTTCTGCCTATAATAGCCAAATAACAAACTATTTTTTTCATATTTAAATAAATTTTTTATTCATCACTTTATTAATATACCCATATCTACATGTTTAATCATTTCTACTTTAATCAATTTTTGTTTATGTTTACAATTTGTATATTCATACATTATTGTGTTCCATCTTTACAATTTGTATATTCATACATTATTGTGTTCCATCTTTACAATTTGTACATTCATACATTATTGTGTTCTATGTTTACAATTTGTGTATGCATACATTATTGTGTTCTATGTTTACAATTTGTGTATTCATACATTATTGTTTTCTATGTTTACAATTTGTATGTTCATACATTATTGTGTTCTATGTTTACAATTTGTATATTCATACATTATTGTGTTCTATGTTTACAATTTGTATATTCATACATTATTGTGTTCTATGTTTATAATTTGTCTATAATTGACATGATTATTTTTTACTATTCTATATATTATTGATGAAGAAAGCAGCGCCTTCGAAATATACAGACATGTGTATATTAATAAAGAGGTGAATACCAAATAAATTGTAATTCATTTACTAATAATGACGCCACATAGTGAATAAAAATCTTTTAAAGAATTTTTTTTTTCATTAAAAAGTGTAGTAAATATCTAGTACGGATTAGAAGCAATTTATTTATTTTTGTTTTACATTATGAAGTATAGGCGATTAAATAAATGAATTTTTCATGATTTTAGAGGCAACTGTGAAAATTATTATGATCACGCCCGAGTATATTCGGGCTATAATTATGTGCGATAATTCGCACACCCGAGATAACTCGGGCAAGCTTTACCAGCAGAAAAAACCACTCCCGAATATGCTGGGGTGAAAAGATATACGATTTATGGTATGTGGAAGTGAGAGCAATTTTGATTATGTAAGTAATGTTTTTATAATAAAAAATATGAATAAAAATCAGCTTTCAGTCTTATTAGGGCCAAAATGGCTTTTATGAAGAATATAAAATTATTCATTAATAATTTCTTTTGTTTAAGGATTACTGAAGTGGTTGTAAAATTGGATCGCTTTAAGTTAAATTTTAACATTGTTAACCACAGAATGGAAGCGTTCTTCCTTAGCCCACTAATAGAATTGATGTATATATATTTTACTCACATTTTAAATGTGAATAAAATATAGATATGTGAGACGTATTTTTCTCCTGTCTTTGATTAATGTGCATTGTTTATGGTAATAAACATTGCGATCACTCATAGTAAACATATCTATTGCTTAAATTGATCAAAATTATTAACGATTCACTAGTTTATTGTATCTAAGAAGCGATCAGTCAATTTAACTTCATAATTCCCGCCATTCACGAAACGAAAAGTTTTGTCGGTGAAAAAATATTAAACTTACCTTCGAGAAAAAGGCGCAGCCTGCTACTGTGAAGGCAAGGGCATTGCTGTGGAAATAACTCGAGGAAAGCATTCCTTGAAGCAAGCTAGTACTAGGAAGATAAAGGAAAAAGATATATATACATGGGTATAATTATTTTAATAAATTAATAAGAAGTACTTTGTTTGCACCACTGTTTTTAATATATAAATATCAACATGTTTCGAAAGAGAGGCTTTCCTTATCAGGATACACAGTATACTAAAAAATAATGACAAATGATAAACATATAAAATAATAATGCGAGAAAAGACAAGTTACAAACAATATCAAAAATTAACAATAGGTAATGAAAGTAGGTAAGTAAATAACTAAGAATGTAAAAATTGTTTAAAAAATACATAAAAATTATTATAAAATATTTAATTTATTAATATAATTAATGAGAGGAACTTTGTTTACACCACTGTTTTTAACCTTTCCGGGAGTAAGTTAATTTTTTTTTTTTAATCGTACTCATCGTTGTTCACACTCCCCATGTTCATTGTATAGTCCACAACAGCTTTAGGTTTGTGTTTTTTTCCTCCGGTAATTTAGTAATTTTTTGTTTGTTTCAAGGTTTCAATCAATATTGCCGTGCATATTTGCCAACATCACAATATTCCCTTTATTCCGCCATTCCGATGCCATTAAGTTTTCATAATTATACGATATTACATCTCCTTTTTATTATTTTTCTGTCCAATTTTGGTATTTGCTTCCGATTTGTTCTTGCTGTCCCACAAGCATTTGTTTTGTTTTCGAAAAGACAATCAAACAAAACAGCTGAAGTATACCAATTATCCACATACACACGATGCCCACGACCAAGATAATCTTTTAGCAAAGTCATAACCACAGATCCCGATATTCCGACATAGGGATGGCTTTGTATGTCTGAAATACAACCGGTATAAATGATCAAATTCAATACATTTCCCGTTTGTACATCGAAACACACCAAAATTTTGATGCCAAATCTGTGTCTCTTAGAAGGTATGTAAATTTAAAAAAAGAGCCCTCCTTTCCACAGTACCAAACTTTCATCAATGCATAAAATTTGGTAAGGATAAAATGTTTCAGTCATTATTCTTCTCAATGGGTTTAAAATTCACATAATATTAAAGTCTGTCATTGTTAGAGCATTGACTTGCAAAATGGAGATTCCTCAAGATAAGCGAAAAGCGATCCTGGGAAAATAATTTTTTGAAAAAAGGTGTCTCTATTATGGGGTTATTGGTCCAATATTTCTTTATGCATTTTTTTCCAACCAGCTCATAAGAATTATAGTGGATAGAAATGCGTATATTTCTTCCTCCGTAATGTAGACCCATTTTTTAATTTTTGACTATTCGAATAAATTTTTCTGCAATGCGGATTTCGCGTAAATATTCGTTACGAAAACAATTGTATTAATAATAGCTCTAGTAAAAAACAGTTGAAAAAGTTACATTTCAAGGTAATCGTCCTCTAAATTGATGTGGGTTTTTATTCCGGACAGGAAATCATCAAAACTATGGAGTGTTGGGATGAAATTTGTATCATCCGATATCCTCGCTTCTTTCCGTCTCCGTTGGCCCTGGTTGGGATTCTACTACAACCGGTTCCTCATCATGAGATGAGGAATCGTCGGAGAATATTTATAGGTCATCGATGGTTTCAATATTTTCGTCTTCATCATCACTGTCCATCAAAATATTGGCAACTTCATCATCTCTTAGATCCATTTTAATGGTATGATTTCGATCACAAAAATCACAAAATAAAATTCTCGCTAACAAACACAGAACAAGAACAATAATGAAAAAAAAATTGAGCATTTGTTTTGCAATGCAAAAGTTTTCAAAAAACTACAAAAAGGTAACTTTTATATAGATTTACACACGGTTCTGTCACAAAAAAGGTGAGAAGTTTGAAAACTATGAAAATAATAGGTAAAGCACAATAAAGATACTCGCTATGAACATATCTTATCATCATTTTAAAACACAAAACATACATAGAATGAAAAAACTAAAGCACAGAAAAACGAACAAATTATTAAATGTCTGCTAGAAAAACATCGAAACACGTGCACGCCAAAATCAACAGCTTAACATTTCTGCATATGCACGAACTTGTAGGCGTGACGTCATCCAAAACAAAGAACAGTCGATATCACGGTCGAAAATGGAGTTATATGATTAAAAACGATGAAAAGTTACAGGAATAGGTCTATAGATGGCATTACAGTGAATATTTACACTAAAGAAGCGCCAAATTTCAGTATACGATGCTGGACGCGAATGGACGTTCATACTCCTTTGGCGAAAGCGCGTTGGACATTCATTTCCGTCCATATTCCCGGTAAGGTAAATATACGAGTATAAATATGTTCCAGAAGCAAAGCTTTTCTCATCAGGATAAACAATATACTCAAAACGAATGACAAGTACATTAATAATGACACCACAAAATAATTACACTTATTAAAAAAAAATATTTAATTTATTGTATAATTTTTACGTAATTATAAAAAAAAAGTTGTATAAGGCGAATGAATTGTCATTTAATTAACGTTCTGTAAAATACAATAGCAAGAACTTCTGAAGTATTAAATAAGAAAACCTAAAGATAATTTTTCATGAAATATCTTTTTTCTTTTTCTTTTAATCCTCTATAGCTTATTTATTTGCGATTTTCTCCTGCTTGTTATTTAATGTCTTTAGTATCCAGTGAAAAACCATGCATATATCATATAATTTTCTCTTGCTCTGTTGTTATTTGTACCTACTTCATATTTGATTATTTACTCCCTTACGTTCTCCATTGTTATATTACAGTTTCTAAAATGTTCAACTGAGTGAGTCTGCTACTCGTGAATATTTTAAATTGTGGTTTTAATTTGCATGTATGTAATATATATATATATAATTGAGTTTTGAATTTTTGCGGGCTGTGTACATTCGATTATAGTTAATTTTGTTGTTATGTTGGTACACATATGTTTATCATATGTTAACATTATCAGCCATTTTGGATCAGTGGTTTGTTTTTAACAACGGGAAGTTTTCTTGATCATATTATAAACTCAAAAGATTATGCAGAAAGTCGTGTATAAAATAAAATTTCCATAAACTGTCGGCTAAATGCGTCAAAATAACCCACGTGGTGGAGGTCACGAATAATCAATTTTAAAAGAATCTTTTAATTTTTTTTTTAGAAAATTATAAATAATACAATATATTCCCATAGTTAAGAAACTCATTGTGGTATCATGTGCAGAATCTGGAGTAGTTTTAGGAAACAATATTTTA
This sequence comes from Halesus radiatus, assembly GCA_022606495.2. Lineage (NCBI taxonomy): Eukaryota > Metazoa > Arthropoda > Insecta > Trichoptera > Limnephilidae > Halesus > Halesus radiatus. The sequence goes on along the minus strand of JAHDVE020005928.1, from coordinate 14,695 downwards.
CAATACATTATTTGTAAAATACGCATTTAATATTCACAAAACATAATTAACATTCGCAATACATTAATGACATTTACAATATATAATATTATCAATCCACATATTACTGGTACATTATATAAAATGATTGTTACACAAACAGTTACATATTATGAAGACATTATATTTATTTGAGTGAATTATGTAATATATTAATTAAAAATAATGTGTAGTATATTTGCGGCACTTTCCAGAGTTGTAGATACCGTCAGTATCGTTCTGGTGAAAGACCGCCATTCAGAATCGAAACGTTGCTTGAAATGACTTTAACCGTGTTTGGTGACCAGTTCTGAATAGTCAGTTACTTCTTCCTATTTTTCTTTCTCCTTCTTCCCCTCCTCAATACCTTCAGCCTCACAACACACCCCAATTGGGGATACCATAGTACCATATACCATAGTCTTACTGAATCCAGGCCAATCTTCCGTCGAGTCTAAGAGTCGCTTAGACTCGATGGAAGAGTGGTCTTTTTTCGCTTGCGAGTGCCGATCTGCGGCTAACTTTAGTAAGGCTCATTTTGGCTTAATTCAAATTCAGTCACACAAAGTTAGCCGCGAACCGACTCTCGCAATCTTAAAAAAATCTCCGGAAACTACTGAAAATTTTGTATCGAAGATACGGAACGATTACGGCTTTCAACTGTTGGCGAGAATTAGAACTAACGTTAATTCAGTAAGGAAATTTCAAATCCGTTCGGGTTCTGCGTTGGTTCTACTTTCAACAGCAATCTTCGTACCCGCTGGGTGGCGCTGCTCAAGTTTCATTTGAGTTTCCGGAGAACTTTTAATCAATGTGTTGCCAATGAAAGAAAAATAATACTCTTAGTATATATTTAAAAAGTACCTACAAAAGCCGACCGCGGACCTCTCGGCAGAATTTTTTATTAAACTTTTGCCATCGCCCACGAAATTCCGTAATCCTTTATTTACGCGTATCGGAGAGGTTAAATAAATGGTTAATCTTTTTAAAACACATGTCGGAAGGTTTAAAAATTACGACATTTAGAGAAATCCAAGAAAAAAAATTATACAATAATCGTTCAAACTTTTGACAGCTCCAAAATCTGATAAGAAAACGTCATTTTATTCCTTCCCGCCCGCTTTCATATGGCATATTTTTTCTTAGAATGTACCATAGATTGTATGCAAGTACAAAAGTACCTACCTGAGAACGTTATCTACTGAAGCAAGTAAGTACCCAAGTTTTAAGAGCAACCTATCGTGATAGTATGAAATAATAATATTTAAAATAAACAAATTATGCGTAGGCGATTTTACACGGCGCCATTATTAGTACCTACCCGATTTATATTGTAGTACTCATTTGAAATATACAATGATCACATAATTCGGTGAAAGTAAAAAACCCTTATAAATGAATTTATTGATAGAAAACGACAATTTTTTCTCTGATTTTTTTTCAAATTTATATAGCGCTGTTTTTTTACTTTCACCTCGAAAATCCTAAACTTAATAAAAGTGGCATATACGAATTAAACTGTGATCAAGCCGACTGCAACGCTATCTACATCCGGCAAGCGGGAAGGGATTTGAAAAAATAAAAGCACTTTATCAAAATTTACAGAAAATCTCATAGTTATTAATATAACATACTAATCCAAAAACAGAATGCGCACGTGATGTCAGAAATGTAATGGTACAAACACAATACGTTGTTTTGATCAGCTATTTTCTTAATCACTAACGATAAAATAACAATTTATAAATTCTACTTATAATTATATATAATTTAAGTTATATATTCAGAATCGGCGTTTGCTGATCTACGAGAATATGGACATATATTTTTAAAGTCATTATATTTTCCACTAGAGTTCCTTATTGCGCGTAAAATTACGAAACCTGGAAAATTACGAAATTTGGAAAAATCTTTTCGTTAGTAATGATGTAAATTGGTTTTTTCCTTTTTCTTTTCATGTTACATGGGAATTCTTCTTGCTTAATTAAATATTCTATCATTAATACGACATAATGGCTCCGGTTTATGTATCGGAACTATGCATCCCTAAAAATTCCAATTCACGACAGTCAACTCTTAGAACAGCGAGGTTATCGGCTATCGGAAGGCTGAAGGAACCAAAGCGCATACCAGATACTGAGTTTGGTGAGCGAGCTTTTAGCGTGTCAGGCCCTAAAGCCTGGAATCAACAGCCATACGATCTAATATTTATTATTAAGACTCGACAGAACTGGGAGCAAAACTCATCTCTTCGGAAAGTCATATCCATGAATGATTCAGTTGCATACCTAATTAACATAGCGAACCTAGCCGTTAGTGCTTACCTGAAGTAATTAAGGGGAAAATTTGAAACTTTTCATATAATTATAAATATTTGTAACTCTAAATAATTATTATCGAAAATCTCAAATAAAATATTGTTTCATATAAATACGTGCTCTTCTTTTGCTAACAACCTTCTGATAAATATAATATCGATGACAAATAGGATTTAAACAGTGTGCAGTGTTTTCTAATATTTATTTATTTATTTTATTATTTAATTCCTATGTGGGCTTTTAAATGTATAGTTAGTTATGGCAAACAGGTGCAAAACACTTTACAGTAGGTACATAGATAAAATAACGAACAAATGCAGGAATAACGTAGTGTAAGTACCATTCTAAATAATTAGTTACCGATTGAAATTTTCAAAACATACCTCACATTTACTGATACTTATACTCTATACACATATATCAATAATTGTTGAGGATGAATGCAATAATCGTCTCTTTGTATTTGTATTCCGGGCAGTAAAACATGTCTACTATCTCTGAATATAGTTGTAATTTATTGTTTCTATAGGTAATCCGACTTTATAGTTAACATACTCAGAAATTTATGTTGAACTTTTTCAATAGAGTCAGAATGAATTTTATAGTGAGGGGACCAAATAGAAGAATTACATTCGACTTGCCTACGAACTGAGGAAGAGTATACTAATTTTAGTGTTGAGATATTCCTGAAGTCTCGGTATTTCGAAGAATGAAGCCGAACATTTTCAAACCTTTAGTAGTTATAGAATTGATATGAGTAAGATAATTAAAATTTGAATCGAATACAATGCCCGTTAAGGGCGAGAGGGACGTCGGAGAGTTATTATTTATTCATTCTAAATATTGATAGTATTATTACGCCATACGATAAACATAATGTTTTTAAATAGAAAAATATTTATTAATTTACGTAGGCTTAGTATTTATCAAAATCTAATCAGAAATATTACTTTTTCTGATCATCCCATTGTATGATTTTTAGAGTGGAGAAAAGTATTTTCTTTCCTTTATCGTTGCGTTTTTCTAAATAAACATAACCAAAGATTTGTAATCCAAATTACAAAAAAAAAACATTAAAGTTACGTAGTGTTCATAAAAAAAAAAATCACACGCTGTTCTTTTTTTTTAATTTATCGTATCGACAAGTTACAGAAAAATCTTCACAAGATTTTTTAAGGATATTCAACTTTTTAAATGTTTTTGTAAAACATGCGTAGAACGGTCAGAAATGTGTAATATTTCTGATTATATTTTGATAAATGCTAAGCCCATTCATATTTAAAAAAAAAGACGAAATAAATATTTTTCTCTTTAAAAACACCATGTTTATCGTACTGCACAATAATATTATCGTTATTTTGAATTAATAAATTCCCTCCCCGTTAATGGATTAGTTAAATATCTGACAAATTGGCTCGGCTAATATTGAAACACAGTTAATTAGAAACACAATATAACATAATATTGTTGTGTCATGTGCGTGCAAAATCATATCTTCTCTATCGAAAACTTTGTAATTTAACGTATTCATCTGGAGTGACCTACCAGGTAAGTATGGTTCTGTATTTTTTTGTACATAATAAGATAAACCCTAGCAAGAGGTAGTTATACAGCGCCCTTGAGGTGATTTTTCACAAAAGTCATCCGAGTATTATTATTATTAATATAATACAAGAGATCAAATGTGATTAATGGGTAATGTTACGCAACTGGTTCATTACTTGAACCTCTGAACTACCAATTTAAAGTTTCGTAGAACGAAGCTTTTTAATGCTCGCATTTTCTGCCGAGTAGAATTTTTCTTATAGAACTAATAGCAGTTTTTGTTCTTTCATTAAAGTGTAGTGGAAAGAAGCGGGGCCAGATGTTGCTACGATCTCAAGCCCAGAAGAAACAGAAATCCTTTTTTGGAAACTTCGTGTAAAACCACCCATGCTTCTCTATTATTTATTTATCAGCCAGAAAAAAATACAAAGTCTCGCTATAAAAACTTCTAGGAGAGTAGGAGATCACTTTCTACAGCAAAAGTTCATCACAAAAAGACAACTGAAGAAACAAATAATTCTAAAATATTATTTTTAGAATGTTTCCTGGGCTTTGGATAATAATACTAGATAAAAGAAGCCTGAAGAAAAAATATATAGATTGTGAAATTAATTTTTAAATCAAACGTTTTATCCACCATGTACATTTTTACTTCATTTTATTACATTCACTGGCGTTCTTAAAACTAACTTCAATTAAACTTACTACAGAAAAAAATAGACATTAATAGTGGGGGTGGTGATTTGGAGGAAGGGGAGACGGTGGGAGGAGTCAAAATAACAAGGAAGAATGGTTAACAAAGGTGATTTACAGAGTGCTATTATTTTGTTTACTGAATTAATTTTCTATTTAATTTTTCGTTTATTTTTAAAGTTTCTAGTATTAATATTATAACCTTTAAACTTAGTTTTTCTTTATTGAAGCCTTGCTCTGTCTCTATAGCAAACTCGAGTAGTTAATATTTCGTTAACAGAGTTCATGTTCCCTGATTCTAATTTTAAAATTTTAGATACAAAAGAACTTAATTTTAGAACAGTTATACATTTAAATGACAAATTTACATAGTGGATGGATCTTTTATAGATATATATATATATACATTATAGGTTTTCCTCTTCCCCTTCTCTTTCCCTCTCCCAATACCGTCAGCCTCACAACATTCTCCAATTAGGGATGCCAGAGTCTCACTGGCTCCAAACGGTTGGGAGCAGTTGGGACTCTTGTGGGGTATTTATATAAAAAAAAGATGAAACCTGGATATCGTCCAAAAACACCGAATTTTCATAGAGAAAATTTCAATGCTCAGATGCGTAAGTCAAGCTTGATGGCTGTTGAACAGAGTCCTATGTTCATTTATTAAATTAGTTTTTGGATTATTAGAATATAAATCAAGAATTATAATTCATTCCCCAGTTCCCCAATTATAGCCCATCATACAATTTAGTATAATTATGCAGGGGAAAAACTAAACCCCTTTATGCCAAATTAAAAGTTAATTTGGAACACCAATCTTAATGACCTTTAGTCAAATTTTAAACGATATTACATTATCACCCTAAGTACCACAACTAGGAAAAGGTTACAGTGTAATATAACCATTAAAATAACCGTCAATTTACTTGGAAATTAACAAGAGCATTGGTAATAAAAACGAAAACATTCTTAGTTTCATTATAAGTACCTTCACACAAATAATATAAATAGATCGTCTGCAAGTGGCTTCTCCACAGTTCGATAATGCCTCTGTAATGCGAAACAGCTGTCATGCGTAATAATAATTTCCTACCAGAATTTTTTTTAAGTAAAGTTTTTTTGTTAAGATATTGTTAAATTTGAAAAAAAAACATTAATTATAATATTTAGATGCTAAAAAAATAATTATTTTTATTGTAATATACTCGTATAATATGAAATGAAAACACATAAATCGTATTTTTTTATATACCCATGTTATAAAAATATATATTTATCGAAGCAAGCAAGACTTGGTCGCTTGACATTATAATTTAAATGAAAAATGGTTTTCTTTTAACCCACTTTATTTTACTTAGAGTTATTTCTGCATTCGACCGGTTACGGTTGGACTCAAACTTCTTCAGGAATATATACATTTTACAGTAAACCACTTATATGTTTTGAATATTCATTGATATTGTCATTAAAGTTGGTTTCGTTGACTACGTTGGACGTTCAATGAAAATCAGATTTTTGGGCTCTTCATTTTTAAAATCATAAAAAAATATAAAACGATAAAATATGAAAAATATTTAAGTTATAGACATAAAATCTGTAAAATAGCCAGCAAACATGACACGTGTCTTTGAATTCTCTTTAAAGAAAATATAAAAAGCTACGCTTTTGAGATTGGTAACAATAATGTCCGACACCGATTCGTCCCATAAATTTATCCAACTATTACTAAATTGGTTTCCTGGACCATCTTGAAAAATACCTAATCAGGTAAAAAAAAATCGAAACTGAAAAAAATCATTCTATAGCTACAGGAGTATAATAGGTTTAAAAGTACAGAAGTAAGGTAGAAGTACAGTATAGTAGGAAGGCACTAAAAAAATAATTAGAAAGATATAAATTCTAGGAATATATCGATAACTTACTTCAATTGGGAACTAACTCAAAATACCTCATTTTGAGAAAACTGGATTAGAAAATTTTTCATAAAGACATCGCTCCGATGTAAAGTTATTTTCTCCACCTATAACATAACAATATATGCAACATGTAAGTAATTTATCAACCTATCATATCATTGGTGTAAATGGCTACATTTATTAAGTTCCAAACTGAAACATTTTTCTCCATTGAACTAAGAATGTACTGATTTTATTATAATTCCATAAAGAATTATCTCATTACATAATTAGGACGAATCAGACGTATTTTTTTATTGAAATATGAGATGGGAGAGTTTCTTTACCATTTTTCATCATTAACTCAATACCCAGAAATTTTGAGTTATTTCCCTATTGAACTAAGGTATCGATATGTTACTAATATAAACGAACATAAACGCTCTTGATGTGATTTTTCAAAAAACGGCGCTTTTCAAATATTTTTATTAAACATAATAATAACCCGCATTTACGACACAAGTCTCCGAAATTTCAGAAAGAAAGAAAAAATATATATATGTATATATATCTTGTTACGAAACGAAGTCGCTACACTAAAATACATCTAGCCCCTCGTTTAAATATGTGCGAGATTATTTATGGTTGGTTCCGTTTCCGTTCCGCCAGCGAGCGAGACTCGTGCACGGCAGCGGGCCGCCGCCCGTGCCAAAACAATACCGGCATTGAAATCCATACGATGTGTGTTTAAAACGCAGAGCCACTTGTCGTTGGAAATGGCTGCCTACGCGTGTGTGAGCGTCATCAAGTTTATCTCGCATCGGGCAATTTAACTCCTTGTACTGGAGATACTGCTGGACATAACAATCTAGCTAGTAATGTCTATAAACAGTGTTAAACTCCAGGCGATTTATTAACTGCTAGCTGCGTAAATTGGTGTATTCCCGGCAATTACGCACCTACAATAGGAGGACGCGAACCCCGACGCCATGGATCATGTAAGCTGTATCTCACCCCTATTAACTGTGCTGATATAATTACTTGCTTTCCGTAATTGCCCGAATTAATTCCAGAGAGAGATTCAGATATAACATAGGCAGGATATCTTTTTTTTTAGGTTAAATCAATCGTATGTTTTGATGTAAATATAATGTGTGCCCTTTTGCAATAAATCCTGAACTGAGAACTGGACTCTTTCATTTGAATGATATGGGAACCCCTTGTGTCCTTGGCTAGATATGAGGCGGAAGCCGACCTTCGATCCTTAGAGACGGAATCCCTACTCTACCCTACAGAGCTAGTTGAGCTATATTGAGTGTTGGCCGTCTCAACAGTTGGCCTCTTGGTAACTATAACATTTCTTTTCCTTGTTCCCCAACACTGGCCCCCAACGTGTCAGTTCTTTAACACTGCCGCCCTAGAGTGTAGCTTGTTCCTCAACACTGATGCTGCATTGTGGAGCCGCTTTTCCCATCCCCAACAATCTTCTTTATTCCTAATTTGAAATTATAATCATACACACTTTAATATCACAACGGCTAAGAGCGTATCTCGGGTACAGTCATAAAATACATTGTAAATATTCTACAACGCTAATGAAAGGTACACAATTTCTAATAGAAAGCTTTATATTTTAAACATTTATATTTTTTAAATGAAGGCGGTTCTTGTGAAAAGCATTAATATTGTATTTCTTAAATGTGTACCTACTTTGCTTAAAAGTTTTAATTCGTCGAGTCTTTTTAGGAAACGTTTCTCCCAGATAATCAACAACCGTAGATCCTTTTTGGGAAATATTTCTCCCATTGAGGCACAGACTCCTAAAAGTCATGTTATCTCATTTTATACTATAGTCAGGTATATTAAATCATATACCTAAAGTAAATTTTAAAAAAATGGACTGGAGTTCCTTATTGAGCAGTTTCGTAGTAAAAATGACACTTACAAAGTGTTATTATTGTATTAAATCATACCTAACAATTTAACTAAGGGTCAACGTCCGAAGGCTGAACTGCAGTAACAGTTTCATTTGCTATGATCTTTTTTTTTGGTTAGCTCTGTATTCACAGGGTGTTGGAAAAGTAACGTGAAGGTACTGTAGAAACAGCGCCCGGCGGGACCATTTTTGTTTGAATATGCAAATGAAAGTGTACATTATTAAGCAGCTTCAACGCTTATTACTGGACTATATAGCTTGTCTCCATACATTTCATTACAGAAAAGACCCTTTTTTCATGGCGTTCTTTCACAAAATGGTATCAGAGCCTTAAGTTTTGCTCCATTTAATAGTTCGCTTCTTTGATGTCCTTTGTTTTAATACACCTGTTTATAATTTATCCATAAAAGCACAGCGTAAAAAGCTGATAAAATTAACCCTTCGGGAGAAAGTGTGCGCTATACGAAGTTCGTGACCACACACAAAGCTTTCTTGCTCAAGTGTCTAGTCAAGCTTTGCTCAACTACTTGCTTACCTTTACGCGCGTACTCGTACATTCTATCCTATATATACATTTGAATGTATGTACTTGTGAATATTTCTTTGTTACGAAGTATCTCAGCACTCAAATGAGATAAATCAATAAATGGTAAATGAATTTAAAAATATATTTAGTATTCACCACTTTATAAATATACATTGATTTCTACATGTTTCGAAAGCAATGCTATCATTATCAGAAATATTTGAATACTATTATTATGTATTAATATATTCCTGATGATGAAAGCATCCATTTCGAAACATGTAGATATCAATTTATATTTATAAATTGGTGAATACTACGTATATTTTTTTAATTAATTTATTAATAATGACGCCACAAAGTGAATACCCTTCGTTTGAAGAAATTACAATAAATGGAAGTTTATTTTTAATACGGACAAAACCATTTCAAGCAAACCTTTCGATTCTAAATGGAGGTCTTTCTCCAGCGCGATACTGAGAGTATCCATAACTCTGGAACATGCCGCAACTACGCAATAATATTATTTTATGTGAATTAAATTTGATATAATACTTTTTTTAATGCTTGCGTTCATCGGGATTCAAATTTAACCCAACGATTAACTATATTTAAATTTCATTCTTAATTTGGTTCCTTGATAAAGATTTGTTTCCACCACAATCTCAAAACGTTACTTCAAACAATTATCATTCTCAGAAACGCCAGCATTTGCTTATGTACTAGAGGTGGGCGATTAACTTTCCTTTTTAAATAAACCGGAATTGTTTTATTTTCTAAAAAACAAAACGCTTACTCGAAGAACGACATAATTTTTTTAAAACATCCAATGACACTTCACGACAGCGGTCATGTCTGTCGTGTCCACAGAGGGGGAAAATATGTCGGGACCCGGTCATTTTTATACCTAATTGACAGCCCTGACATCCTCGTAACTATTAAATTAAATATACCGACGAGGAACACAAGTTAAATTGTAATTTTTTTCTGCAATACTCATACAACCAACTATCAGTATCATTCATTGACCAATGGATTCATGATCTAGACAACAAGTTTGGAGGTATTGTTGATATATTTGCTTACTCCATTTATACAGTAAAGCATCATCTATACCAGTACTTTGATGAATCCTACAATATGTAGTAGTGTAGCTTGGATGATGTAGCGTTAATGATTTGTGTTATAATATTGTTTTACTTTTTTTTTTTATGCCACTGTTAAACGTTAAAAAAAATTGTTTATTACTTTATGGTTTAAATCTCTACTTACTTATAATTTTTTATATATATATTCTAAAATCCATGTGAAAGCTCAGATCTCCGTATAACCAAATAAATAAATTAATAATTATTATTTATTTCAGAAGGTGTGCAAAGGTAGACATATGAAATGAGTGAATCTTCCAAAACACCGAAGTATTTCTCCAAATCAATGAGTAAGAAACATAAAAACGTATCTACAAAAAGGAAAATGTTCTGGATAGCAGAAAACAACTATTTTGACGTTTAATTTAACTTCTTTGAAAAATAGATAAATTAATATTAAGTTTTAATTTCTATTCATAAGAAAAATATGCTCTATTTAAAGAGAAGTAAAAAAATGCCTTTCTAAATTTTAATTTTTTTTTTAACCTTTACGTTTTTCTGTCACAAAACATTTTTAATTATGATAATCTACTTTGTTTTTAAATTTATTCATTCGCCTTTTTTTACTGTTTAATACTAAATTAATAATAAATTTAAATGATTTACCTAAAACTGCTTGAAATGGGAGAAAACTAGTGTTTTGATAATACATGGATACACGATTACGATACGCTGGTGCTGGCCCTGTGATAATAACAGCCTATCAGTCTATCGTATCATGTCTCCCCAAACACCAAATTAACAAATTCAATTTTCAATGATGCAGCGAGACTTATCACAGGTGTATCTAAATATTCTCACATTTCAGAGCATTTCGAAAATCTCCACTGGCTCAAATGCCCTGAAAGAATCCAATTCAGGCCCTGCTGGATGGTATTTAAGTCACTTAACGGAATGGTTCCAGATTACTTATAAGAACTATGTATTAATGAAAATGCCAATTCACGGCAGTCCACCATAAGGTCAGCAGCGTCATCAGGTATCGGGAGGTTGAAGGAACCAAAGCGCACACCTAAAACTAAGTTCGGTGATCGTGCTTTCTGAGTATCAGGACCTAAAGCCTGGAATGAACTGCCGCATGACTTAAGAATTATTAAAGACAGAATTCAGACTTAAACTTAAAACTCATCTTTTCAGAAAATCATATGCATAAATTGATGAAATGCGCAAGTAAATTGCTTAGCTAGGCTAGCCAGTTAGTGCTTACCTAAAATCACTTATTGAATAAGTAAAAAAAAAAGAATAACGCGCATCGGTGCGCAAATACGTCCACAGCCAACAACACTGTAAATAACTAAATTTGCAGAAGGAAAAAATGTTAATACCTTTTAAAAACTTCTTTTTAAGGTCATTTTATAAATATTCACCGGTCCTAAAATTTATAAATATTTCAAATAAATACCAACTCTTCTTGTGCCACCAATCTTCTAATAATGTAACATCAATAGAAAACGAGGATAATATAGCAACTTTAAAAATATCATAAGAACAGAGCTTAAATTTTTGAAATTTTCTAATAAAACTGTATTCATCTGAAGCGACCTGCCAGGTAAGTATATTTTTTATGTATCTGTTTGTACATAATTAGATAGAGAATAGGAAGTAATATTTGTACAGCCACTTGAGGTGATTTTTCACAAAAACGGCGCCATACAAATCATCTAATTATTTTAATAATAATTATTATTATCAGTTGGTGAAATAAAAACGACAAGGGCGTGATTAATTTATTAGTTATCAGGCTTTCACGTGATAAACTGCATCACAAATACAAAAATGTAAGATGCGATGCGTTATTGTATTTCTAGGTTTACGTGAATATTATGAGATGGTTCTGGATGATTTCAGTACTAATAGTATGTGGGAGAGCGTTTTTGTTCTACAGATAGAAATGATTATAGAGTGTTACTGAACGTAGAAAAATGCTTTAGTGTTTCTGACCCATCAAAATAACATCGTCCACGATTATCGGTCAAAGTGCCATAATATGTTGTTAAATTACATCAAATATGAAAGAAATGTGACGATACCTATAGCTTTTAACATTTCCCGTACATCGAGATGGCTACGTGCTAATGGAATGGAGTTTACATACATTTGAATAGATATTCTGCGAAATATATTTTTAATAAATATTATAGAAATTGAAAATAAAAAAATAAAAAAAATTATTAAAAAAGAGTAACACCATACGTCGCATGAAAACAATATTGCTATAACAGCCAAACATGTAAAAGAACAGAGGATTTTAGGGCTAAAACATCAATAAAAAAACCTATTATTGACAGAACGACGATTTTTTCGAACGTTATACGGGTCTCATTTTTCAGGTAAACCAGATAGATCGCTGCAGTAAAAAAAAACCCTGTGGAATGGTGTATACAGAGCAGTTTCGTGGGTAGTGGTAGTTAGAGCGGTATTGCTTTTATGCGACGAATATGTAGGTTACCTAATAATAATTTTTGAATTTTCCATATATGTAAAATTTTAAAGAATATGTTTCCCAGAAAATCTGTTAATATGTAAGAATAAACCAATTCGAGCAAATCCGGCCGCTAGAGGGCGCCAGTGTAGCATATTGCCATTAAATGTCCGGAGCGGAAGGCATTGTCATTTTAGGGTATTAACATGTCTGTACACTGCGTGATTCCAACAATAATGCGACAGAATTCCATAAGTAAGAATAAACCAATGCGTACAACTCCGACCGCTAGAAGGCGCCAGTATAGCATATTGCCATCAAATGTCAGGAGCTGGAGGTATTGTCATTTTAGGGTATTAACATGTCTGTACACTGCGTGATTCCAACAATAATACGACAGAATTCCATAGGTAAGAATAAACCAATGCGTACAACTCCGGCCGCTAGACGGCGCCAGTGTAGCATATAGCAACAATAATACGACAGAATTCCATAAGTTAGAAAATAAATTCATAAACTTTCAATGTCAAAGCAGATAATCTTTGTTTCTTGAATTTTTTCGTAGTAACAAACATACGTATTTATCTTCCACGAATATTTTAAATCGACAGTTTGACTAACAAATAAAAATATTCTTTCATAGATGACTGACTTGGAATAAGTATACTTAGGTACAGGTTTCTGAAAAGCAGTAAATACGGCTTTTCATAATATTTGGAGTTCGCTACGCAAATACTTGTTTTAAACCACCATGTACATTTAAACAATCGACCGATTCCGAGAAAGCATTTCCTTCGACAAGACAAAGATTGCCTTCCGAAATCAGTATTCCTGTTATATGTTACACGCGTTCTGTTCTATAGGCACATTGTATGTAAATAAAAGATAATAGGAAAAAAAGTAAATTAAATATAATTAATAATAAATATTTTTTTAAATTGCTATCTCTTGAATTCTTTTTTATTTTCTATTACAAATTTGTTATTCAATGTTTTATAAAAAAAAATTAATAACGTTTTTGATTAATTACTCACCTACTTTAATAATTTTTTGTTTATGTTTATAATTTGTCTGTTCTCACATCATTCGTCTATACTTGACATAATTATTTTTTATTATTCTATATATTCCTGACGAGTAAAGTATCGCTTTCGAAAAATGTTGATATACGAGTATTATGTATATTAATAAAGTGGTGAATACAAAGTAATTTTTAATTCATTTGTTGATAATAGATAAATTTGTTTATATCACTATTTTAATAAATCATCTTTCAAAACCAATGAATTTATATCTTCATCAAAACATAATGCATACTAAAAATAATTATACGTAAAGATAGATTTATTATTATTTAATTTGAAATGATGCCATAAAGTCATATTGCATTTATCTAATAAAAAGACATTGCATGCATTTCGCACAAGTTAAAAAAATATTAATCAAATAAAACAAATATATATATATACACCTACTTACAGTCATCACTCCATATTATCAAAACCGATTGATGGAATATACTTTTGTAGACTATATTTGTTAATTCATGAAAACTGTTTTACAATAAACCAAACATATTTTATTTAAGACTTTGCTGTAGGTAAAGTCATTTTTTTTAAATATGGGTAAAATATTGGACAATTTTTAAAATTACCTTTGTATACACCGTGACCGTATAGGTACCATGACCAAACCTAAAGCATCAAAGTTACAGATCGGCGGCCATAAACATAGCACAGGACAGGGACGCCTAGAGGCCCCTTGATGCGATAGATCCCCAACCCGAGGAGGAAGGGGAAGAGGATGTAAGATGTATGTAATGTACTTAATCAAATCATTGTACAGAAATGATTTCAGGGAATACAGTTAAATATTTAGGAATTATAATAGATAGCCAACTAAATTGGACATATCATGTAGAAAAGCTATAAGTGAATCAAGGTATTTAACTTAAATATTTAAACGTTTAAATAACTTAGTTGATATCAAAATAATCGAAATGGCATACCATGCACTGGTGCAATCATCAGTATCTTATGAAATAATCTGATGGGAGGGGGATTCATAATACTTACCTTATACCACTTGAAATATCTCAAAAATTAATACTAAAAATAATGTTACATAAAGAAAGTATTTTCCCCTCCATGCAATTAATCCACGAGGCTGAACTGTCAGATATAAGAACAATGTA
>JAHDVE020005927.1:0-19551 GCA_022606495.2 Halesus radiatus | reverse complement strand
TGGATCGTCTAGGATTATTGCATTGATTATAAATCCTGACACAACATTTATTATCATCATCATTTGGAAAATAAGAATTCAATATTCTAAAGAATCTACAACATTTCAATAGTTTGTAAATTACAAAAATAATTAGAAAGGTAGACAATGTACAAATAATAATTTGAAACATTGATGAATGTTTAACTATAAGAGGTTTTGAATTATATGATTTTAATTCATCGTTAAATTGATCGATTTTATGTGATGCCAAATTTAGGTCATCATGTTGCAAGTTTATTAAATTTATGGGATCAAGTTCATTAAGAGTTTCATTATATTTTTTCATATTGCAACAATTGTCATCGACAATATTTAAAGTTGAAACAGGGTTAACATATTCAGTAATGATATTACTTTTAGTAATCAATTGTGTGAGTCCTGCATAGGCTCTACAACTTGAATTTAAAGTTAATATTCCAGTTTGGAATAGTTTAATATCAAAGATATTGTTTCTATCTTTGCAATCGATAGTTATTTTAGAAGGATGAGAATAAGTAAAAATCCATTTATTATTTCTAATAGGCTGCCATAAAAGTATGTTGCCTTTAATGATTCTACTGAAACATTCATTTGTTATTTCATTAACATAAGCAGACAATAAAATCGTCTCGCATATTGGATCGGAGAAAGTGGATAACACATCTAGATCCTTACATATAAAATTTTCATTAGTAATAGTTTTACAATTATTCTTAAAATTATCAAGATACACATAAAAAGATTTGTCCTTTGTAATAGCTAAGTATTTATGCTTAGGAATAATTAAGGAAAAGGTATTTGGGATGTCAATGTTTGGAACAGGTAGAGGTACTACATGAAAAAGGTTATATTCTTGCGATGTGACTAAAGGTAACCTCGTTATGAAGATAAGTTTACCATCAATATAATATGCAATTAAATCCGATACATCGATTAAAGAATGAATATTTTCAAGTTTTAAAGATAAAGGGAATTCTTTTCCGCTTGGTAAATTTTTTATATTAGAGCTAAGTTCGAAATAGAGTTGTTGAGGAGTAATTATATCTGGATGTAAAATTCCTTGTTTAGAAAATAAAATAGCATTGATTAAAGAATCAATTTGTTCATAAAAGTATTCCGTTGTTTCGAATAGAGAGTTTGTTTGCGAAGTAAGAATGTTTTTAATTTCTTGCATGTTCATTTTATCGTGATCTTCCTTGAAGTAATTATTTATTTTTATAATATTTTTATTCATAGTATATTCGTCATAGTTAAGTTTAGCAAGTGTAATATTGAAATTTGTAAGAGTTGATTTTGTGACTTGTAATTGATCTTTCATGAGATTATAAATTTCTTTATCGTCTGACATGACGCGTTCAATCGCATCATCATAATATTGGGCATCTTCGGAATCTAGAGTTCCGAAAACAGCTTTGAATATTTTTCCAACACCATCGATTAAACCGCGTTTTGCGCGTTGGTTGGAAACAAGGTGTGTTATTGATTCGTGTTTAACTTTACATTTCTTTATAATGTTAAAACTGGTTTTAAAAGATCTTTGCAATTGTCGTTAGGTACGTATGATAAGTATTTTGAACATGTGCTTTTAGTTAAAGCATAATTATCATCTAAAATTTGCAATTGTCTAGGGAAGGTACTGATATTAAGGTAAGTAATAACTTTCCAATCGTCATTATATACTTTCAGTTTTCCAATTTGATCAAAGAAGAGTCCGTTTCCAGTGGTTATTGGTTGGACGTCTTGTGAAAAAGTTAAAATTGTCTTGAAGGACCTGGAACAGGAGAAGAAGCTCGATATGGCTTAATTCTGTTTACATGGAATCTTTTTAGTGAATTATTTTCCAATTTAATAGTAACATTTTGATTATCATGAACCTGTACAATCTTGTACGGTCCTTTCCAATTAGGAGTAAGTTTTTTACTTAAAGATTTAGGTTTATTAGTATTTTTAATTAAAACTAAGTCATTAATTTTATAAGTATTATTTGATACGTTTCTATCGTAATA
Organism: Halesus radiatus; assembly: GCA_022606495.2. NCBI lineage: Eukaryota > Metazoa > Arthropoda > Insecta > Trichoptera > Limnephilidae > Halesus > Halesus radiatus. Next base: position 17,524 of record JAHDVE020005927.1, on the reverse strand, counting down.
TTTTTTTGAAGTTTCTTTAGCATGTCCGATTCTTTCACGGGCAAGTGATCTAGTAATAGCGAATTTATATTTTAATTGATTAAGGTAACTTTCATATGTTGGATTTGAATCTGGGTTTTCCAAAGAGCTTGGCAAGATAGGTTTATGTCCAAAGACAAGTTCATATGGAGTAAATTTAGTTGTACAATGTGTACTTGTATTATATGAAAACATAGCTAAAGGAATATAGTCGTCCCAATTTGTTTGGTCGTTATCTATATAATGTGTAAGGTAATCTTTTAAAGTAGAATGAGAGCGTTCCAATGCTCCATTTGTTTGTGGGTGATACACAGTTGTTTTCAAATGTTTTATTTTAAATAGTTTTGTAAGATGTTTCATTAAATGGCTTGTGAATTGAACACCTTGATCCGTGAGGATTGACTTAGGTATTCCGTAGTGAGAAAAGAATTTAACTAAGCAATCAGCAACAGTTTCTGTTTCTGTAGAGCTAACCGCATAGGCTTGAGAGAATTTAGTAAGGTCGTCTTGGAAGGTGACGATGTACTTATTAGATGAAGCAGTTTCGCTAAGTGGTCCGACTATGTCGACCGCGATTCTTTCGAAAGCTTCTGTAGAAGTCGTCGTTATTTCCATTGGAGCTTTGTATGCTCGTCTATCAGTTTTATTTTTCTGACAGTGGATACAATTTTTAACATAATTTTCTATATCATCTTTCATTTTTTTCCATCGGTATCTTTCTTTGATCCGACTATAGGTTCTGAAGAAACCTGGATGTCCGGCCATAGGGCTATCGTGACATTCCTTTAAAATTACGGGAATTTGTGAAATTGAAGGGTTTATAATTTTATTGTGGTGAATGTTGATTTTAATTTTTAAATTTCTAAAAAGATATTGGATGATTTCTTTTATTTTTATAAAAGGAATAGAATCAAAAGGGTTTACAAAGTTTGGTAACGTAATTTCAGTTACATGTTTTTCAATGAGTTTAGACCTCAAGTTTTTTAGTGTTAAGAAAATATCTTTAGGAGTTGCTTTGTCGAAATAATGAGTTTTAGTAAAGCAATGAAAGTAAGATTTTTTATTATCTAAAGATTTGGATTCATGTATACTATATAAAGTTTTTGGTGATTCTAAAAGTTCATCAGTGTCTGAACAGTTTAATAATATTTCAGCACAGAAAGGGTTTTGATCATCTAGATCAGTTGAAGTTGGATATGCCAAATTTTTAGACATATTATTAATAAAGAATAAATCGAGTTCATTAAAACTAAATATATTTGGTTCATTATTATTTGAATAAAATTTTAAATAATTTTCGTAAGTGTCGTTATTAGTATTATTATCTTCTAGAGGTGATGTACTATCATCAAAATTATTTTCTATTTCTAAGTTATGCGTTGATAAATTATTTAGACAAGTTTCTAAATCATCGACATTTATTTCGTCGAAACATGGTTCATTTAAGAGTTCGTTAATATCTGGAGAGGGTGAATTTTCCTCTTCGGTTATCATATTTATAGGAATACGAGACAAACAATCGGCATTAGAATTAATTCTACCTGGTTTGTATTCAATTTCGTATTCGTACTCTTCTAATTTTAATCGCCAGCGTAACAGTTTGCTACTGGGATTGGTAACATTCATTAACCATTTTAGTGGTCTATGATCAGTATAAATTTTAAATTTTCTTCCAAAAATATATGGACGGAAGTGTCCAACAGCCCAAACAATGGCTAAAAGTTCTTTTCAGAGGTACTGTAATTACCTTCTGCATTATTTAAAGTTCTGGACGCATAAGATATTGGTAAATCTTCTCCAATTTTTCCTTGACTCAAAATTGCACCTATTGCATAATTTGAGGCGTCAGTAGTTAGAACGAATTCTTTCGTGAAATCAGGGTATTGTAAGATAGGATAGGAAGTTAATTTTTCTTTTAAAGTATCGAAAGCATTTTGCTGTTCGGTTTTCCAATTATATTTTATGTCTTTCTTTAAGAGACTAGTTAAGGGTTTTGTAATTTTACTGAAGTTTTCAATGAATCTTCGGTAATAACCAGCTAAACCTAAGAATGATTTAATTTCTTTAGGATTCCTGGGAATAGGAAATTCAGAGACTGCTTTGATTTTATCTGGATTAGGAGTAACACCTTCGTTAGAAATTAAATGACCTAGATAAGTAACTTCTTTTCTCATGAAATGGCACTTATCTGGTTGAATTTTTAAGTTATTGTCAGCAAGTCTTTGAAATATAGCTGTAAGTTTTTTCGCGTGATCTTCTATAGAATTTGCATATATGACGATGTCGTCTAAATAAACGAAACAATATAATCCTTGTAATCCAATTAATGCGTTATTCATCAGTCTTTGAAAAGTCGCTGGAGCCGTCTTCAGGCCAAAAGGCATTCGGGTATATTCATAATGTCCATTGGGAGTTGAAAAAGCAGTTTTTGGAATATCATCTTCATGCATAGGAATTTGATGAAATCCACTTACAAGATCTAGTGTTGTGAAATATCGACAATGACCTAATTGATCTAAAATATCGACAATGTGAGGTAAAGGAAAAGCGTCGCCCGCAGATACATCATTGAGCTTGCGATAGTCTACGACTATTCTCCATTTAGGTTTTCCTGAGGAATCATTTTTCTTTGGTACAACCCATATAGGAGCTGACCATGGTGAAACACTAGGTTGGATAATACCGTCTTGTAACATTTTGTCTATTTGTTTGTTAACTTCTTCTTTATGTATTTCAGGGTATCTATAATTTTTTGAATGAACTGGACTTTCAGTATTTGTTACTATTCGATGTTTAATAGCATCGGTTGCCGTAAGTTTGTCGCCTTCGAGATAAAATATTGAATTATAATCGTCACAAATATCTAATAAAGAGTTTATTTCTTCCGAGTTTAGATGATCGATACAAATTTGATCGCGAATTAAATTTTTACGTTTTTTACCACCATCATTAGAATTTTGATTAAAATGGTAAACATTTTCTGGAATAGGATCTAAATAGATTTTCATATAATTTATATCAACATATTCGTCTGTTGAATTTAAAATAGTACAATACGATTTATTATTCGCATTTACTTCAGTTATAGCATTAGCTAAATATACACCTTCGATAGGTATTTTTACATCAATTATCCCTTCTTTAATTTCAGGGTTTAAAATATCAACTTGTATAAGAGTTTCTGATCTAGGAGATAAGGTATATATAGGAGTCAAATGCTCATTAGGATCAGAAATATGTAATTTTATACTAGAATCGTTTATTCGTAGTACATTATTTTTATAGTCGATTTTAGCATTTTTGCTTTCAAAAAGTCGTTCCCCAAAATTCCATCGTATCCAAGGTTTAAAAATTCACTATCCATCACGTGGAATTCATGAATAATAGTTTCATAACAGAAACTTAATTTAATTAAAACAATTCCATTAGATTCAATCGAAGTTTTCGATCTACTTATGCCATTTATCTCTATAATTTTGCCCGAATTTACGGAAGTACCTTCGCCAAGACAGTGAGTCTTGATGAGGGATACGGCTGCTCCTGTGTCGACAAGAAAATGTCTTTTAATAATAGTACCATTTGAAGGTATTTGAAAAATCACATGACGCAACGTATCAGATTGAGATGGCGAATAATTAATAATTTTATTAATTTTTTCATTTTCATTTTTAATTTTATTTGATGTTAATATGGAACGTTTGAATACTCCTGAGCCTAGCTCGTGACTTACAATAGATCGGCTCGCGGATCTACTGCAGATCTGGAGTTTAAATGATTTATTTTAGAATCATTTTTCCTTGGTAGGGAAGACGAATTGGGAGTTGCAGAGATGTTAGGATTTGGATTTTCATTTTTTAATTTTAATATTCTGCAATCCTCTATTAAGTGACCAGGTTTTTTACAATACCTGCACATTTTATTATTATAATTTTGTCCCGAATTTGGACTAAATGTTTTATTATAGTTATTATTATAACTTGGTCCCGAATTTGGGTTATAAGATTTGTTAAAAATTATTATTATTTTTTACGAACATAACTTTTCGTTTATCGAAGTTAGAGTTATTATTATGATTTTTATTTTTAAAACAGTTATAATTATTATGTCCCGATTTTCCACATATCGTACATGTTTTTATATTATTATGACTGTTTTTAGAAGAATTCAAGAGTTTATTTATTCTTTCTTCTTCTAAGGAAATTGTGAAAGCTTCGTTAAGGTCTTTCGGATTACGCGATCGCAATATCGTTGCGATAGATGGGTTTGTTCCGTACATAAATGTTTGCATACCAAGTTCTTGTATGCTGGCTGTTCTGCCTAACATTTCTAAAGGATCTTTATTATTTTGGTTAATTGATACTAGAAGGTTTTTAATGCAATTTTCAATTCGTAAAATATATTGAGATACGCTTTCGTTGTGAAATTGTTTACAATTTTGTAACTCAAGTAATAAGTGTGCATAATGTTTACGCTCACCAAATGATCTTTTCAAGAGATCTTTTAAATCAGACCAACTATTGGTAAGATGGTTGGCACAGATAACTTCTGCTTGGCCTTCCAATGAAGTTAAGATGAATAACAGTAAGGTATTTTGTTGATTAGGTGCAGCTAGCGCCACAGCTCTATCACAATTAGTTAAAAATGCACAGAGTTTATCTCTATTTCCATCGTAAGGTTTAATAAATTTAAATAAAATAGGTAATGGTAAAATTGTTTCGTACGAGGAAGAAGTAGTTGGTGTGTCATTCATTTTGAAATGATTTTTAGTATTTTTTATTAAAGAAAATGAAATTTAATTTTACGAGAATTAATTTAATGAATTTTTTAACTTTACGCGAATTAATTGAATTAATTTTTAATTTTACGCGAATTTATTAAATGAATTTTTAACTTTACGCGAATTAATTGAATGAATTTTAATTTTACGAGGATTTATTGAATGAATTTTAATAAAATGTAATATTTGAAATTGTTAAATTTATTATTACGCGTTGTAAAAGAATAAGAGTATTTACTTTAAAAGTAAATAAATTTAGAAATTTAGATATTCACTAATACACGGTTCACGGTGTATATAGTGTGAAGAAAATACACTAATTGTCAAAGTTGAAAGGATTGGGAAAGAATAGGATAAAAATTCTATTGGACAAAAATTTTTATGTACTCACAGTAGAAGAAGGACGAGTTGCCAATTCATACTGCAGTGAAGTGAAGTGAAGTTCTTGATGTTCGTCGTCGGAGTTGACACGATTGGATCCTTGGCTGCTTGAAGAACTGAAGTTCACCGTAGATGTTGTTTGTCGCTCGAGGCTTCCCGCGATCTACGTTGTTGCCGGTTTCTTCTCTTCTCCAGGTTACGTCGATGTTGTGAGGTTGACTTCAGGTTGAGCCGTCCCTGCTTTCCGAGGAAAGATTTCTCCGAGGAGAATATCCGCCAGACTTGTCGTCGTTGTCCTGATGAAGATGGAGTCTTCCGTCGTCACAGAAGTTCCTTTTTGATGAAGAATGTAATCAATCTGCTATCCCGCTTCTGACACCAATTTGCTACGACCCTCGGTTGAGGACGCAGTAAATAATTATTCAACTCTTGCGCGGCGAGTAATGATCAAGATCTCTTCGTATGGGTAGTAGTGTGTGTCTGAATATATCTGCAGATGTAATGTATTGAAGATCTGCAGATGGTTGTAGATAGTTATGTGTTGAGGTAGTAGTAGTAGAAGGTGGAAGTTCAATACAACTTATATATTTTATACGATATATATTTATTTATAGAAGACTTATAATATTTGATTAATTAACTTATAAGTACAATATAAAATAGACAATGACAATAGTGAAGAAGGACAGCGTGGAGACTGTACTTCGGGATGTTAAAATGTGAACTGAGAGGAACGGCTTGTTCCCGTTTATATAGTATTCTAGTATCCCGGATTGTGGGAAATTTCATAGAGTTAAGCTCAATGGCTTGCGTAACAAATCGATAATGAGTTTACTTAATTGGTTTTCTAAAATAATGCATTTATTTGAAAACGCCGAAATGCACAAAGAATTTACGCTTGATTTAAGCCAATGGCAGGGATTATAACATTATGAAGGGTTGACGTTAATGGCGCTTGATTTATAGCAAGGGCTGGGAATATAACAATAAGTACGAGTAGTGGAAATACAAGTCTTTATTGGATCTTCGAGATCGCTGCCACTTTTCATGATTCCTTATCTATGAAAGCCGTCTTCAAATGGATAATTCAATTATTGCGAATGAGACGAGTGCCTGTTAAAGCACGAGTTAACTTGTTTCCTGTTGTCACATAGAAATTTAATCTGTCTCAGGTGTTATAAAACAAAAATATCAAATGAAAAAATAAAATAATAAACTTAGAAGAGTGAACAAATTGAAATTATTAATGAACAAAACAATGTTCCCTAATCCTGGATACCCAGTATTCAGTAGCGTGCAGTCCATAAAGGCTGAAAAGCTGTGCCGACTCTAAGTAAAACGAACAATGAGAAGAAATACAAAAAGCGACAAATTTCTGATAAAATTGTATTTGTTCCATGAATTTGACAAGAAATTTGTACGCTCATTTATTCAGTTGCCCATAAAAATCAGCAGAGGATGATAATAAAATGACAATATTACAATATTTAACGTACAATTCATAGACGAACTTGGAAAACTACACACGGCCTTCTTTTGATTATAGAGCAATGCATGTCACTGCCAGTATTGGACCAAATTTGCTCCAATTTCGGATATTTAGTATTGGGGTACGTATTTTTACTAGTAACATGACAAAATAAAACACTATTCACACACTTGCCCCGACGATGGAACGGTTGTTCCGAAACCGGTAGGCGTGTAAAATAAATGTGGTTACAACAAAGTTTGAGTGTTTCATTTGATTAAAATATTAGTTCGACTGCAATATCACTCCTTGCGTCCAGTTGTAAACTTCCCGAATATTTGGCGGAGTCCGCCGAGTGCGTTGCAACCATGTGCAAATTGGTTTCCATTAAAAAAAAATACATAGCTAAAACGACTTATTGAAATACGCTAGTATCCAGTATTGGGGTTCTATCCAGTATTTGGGTATCTTCTGTTTATTGTATGATGTGGACATTTCTAAACATGGAAGTTGAGGATTCACTGTAATTGATACACAATTAATGTAGTTGAACATTGTATATTTATTGTTTTGTGATCTAATTGTCGGCTTAAGGTGACTGGATGTTGATTCGCCAATTATGAAAAAAAAAATAACCTCAGTCTCGACAAAAGTATATAATAACTCCCGACCACGGAAAGCCTTTCTTCGCGGCTCTGCAGTATTTGCTCCATCTTCAGGATACAATTCAGTGAATTCAGTGCAACCCACCCTCACTCCCATACGATTGAAGAAGCTTACTAACAACACGTGTGCATTTGCAACTGTTAGTAAATAAAGAACAGTTAATTTAGTTGCCACAGTTAAAATGTTAGTACCACACCACATTTAAAATGTCTTCAATAAAATCCACAAAGCCTTGAAATTGTTTTATTTTCCAAATTATTCACATCAACTTGTATATCAACTGAAACGTTCGTCCTCGCACTCTTAAGTACCATGTTCACAACTAAATCATATTTCATTCACCTCGCAAATATAAAATAAATCTTCATAATATGTTTTGAATTAATGGTTGCATTTTGCATCTCCTTTTCAAAACCCATCACAAGGATGCTAACTCCTCACCTAGGATAACTACATCGTACAGAAGGCAGGTCATTAGTAAAGTGCACCTTGCGTTCACCACACACGCGACACACGCTAGAAGATTCATATTTCACACCCACGCTTTTCTTGGCAACTGCCAACTCACAACAACAGGTTCGGTGCGAAAATTCCTAGGTGTTCAGAAAACTACAGGGAAAACAAGGAAATAACTAAACAAGAAGCTGACACGAATGCCATTATAATTTTTAAAAAAACCTATAGATTCAGTAAATAAACACAATGTAATCCGTCTTCCAGAGGGTAATAAACCAACCCGAAAATTGTTTTTAAAAACATAATAGTAAACAGTACCGTCAGCAATAAAACACATTTCAATTCATAAATAAAAACAATATTAGAAAAGAGGGGAACTCACTCCCGACATCTATGCTATATAGTAAATACCACAGATTTAGTATGCATTGTGCCAGTCTGACGATGCCCGTGATAGGTCGAAAATAAATAATTGGAAAAAAGTTACTAAGGATTTTTAATTAAAAAAATAATTTTTATAAATATATTTGTTATTTTTTTTTGTTTTTGTGGAACCAACAGCTTAAAGGAAACATTCTTAACACTAAGAACTAAACAAATATAATGGTTTACTCATCAATATTTATGGATGCGGAGTTTTTATTTTTGTTATTATTCAGAACATACCATTTTTTAATTGAATCCATCTCATATTAAATATTTAACTACAAGTAACTAAACAAATTATACAAGTAATCCACCACAAAAATACTTGTGTATGCCTAGTTTGGTGATCTTACGTTCCTCATATGTATTTTGAATATAAAAACAAACTTTTTCCATACCTTTATTAACGGTCAGCACCCAAAAATACATTTTTTGCAGGTTGCTAACTCAAGAAATACTGCACATAATTTATCTGTAAATTCTAGACGATAAGTTTACTTGGTTATTTAATATACCAGAATTATTATTTAGGGATTCTAATTCTATCTAATTTTTCGCCTTTTTTATTACGTTGGAGAATTTGAACTCCTGTATCTTTAATAAAAATATAATATTTGAGATGATTGACAAACTCTGAAAAATTATTATGAACTCAGCACAAGGCTTGTCGGCAAGCTATCATGAGACTAAATATTATTACTGTTAGACCTATGGTACTGCGTATAACATTGTAACATGAACAATGAGACATGTAAGTACGAGCACGACTTGCATGCCATATGCTTTGTCATGAGCATGTAAATTTCACCATACTTATTCCAATAGGGCAGAAACTGTATCGTAAATCAAGATAATCACCCGTTCGGAGGTAAATCCGTTTTGTCGATTCGCTCCTGTCTTATTCAACCTTCAGCCTTCTCCTCTTCTCGGTCCGATCTCTCTCCTCCACCGGAATCTGCCTTCTCTCGGAACGATTTGCCCGGAGACATGAAAACCAGCACACAGCACAACTTTACTTCACCGTGGGTACAGATTTATTATTAAGCATTCTCGACATTTTTTGATTCCTGACATTACTCACGTGGGCTTTTTTTTACTCGTATGAGCGAAAATCCTCCTCGATTTTTATTATAGTACCTAACTAATTAAATAACTAACCATTACGCCATTTATCGCGAGGGGTAGGCAGAACGACGGACAAACTACTTGGTCTTGGCACACACTTTTTGCTTCATTCACATTCATACATACTCTTCTGGTATTTTGACTCTTGACATGACCCGACTCAAGTATTTGGTTTACTTGATCATTCCATCTCTTCCTCGGACGTCCCCGGCTTCTTTCATTCATTTTCGCGTCATACGTTCTCCTTGCACTCCTTTCTTTGTTCATCCGCTCTAAGCACCCAAACCATCTAAGCCTCCCTTTCTTAATCTTACTCATTACGTTCACATTGGCCTTGCGTTCTTTGCGAATCTCAACATTTTTCAAACGTTCATTCGTGATTTTACCACACATACTCGTACACCTCAGGAATCTTACTTTTTCCGCATTCGGTCTACATTCGTCCTTTCTCTGCCAGTTCCATGCCTCCCTTTCGTACTTATCAGAATTATAATTAATATCTACTTACCGAAATTGCATTATTAACTAGATCGAGAAGTTACAATGTGACGATGATGAACATGTACTCAATGCATAATACATAGAGGAACCAACTCACTTCCTTTTCTATCTTTTTTCAATGTGCCTGTGGAACTATAACCTTATTTGTAAAATTTGTTGAAGCTGAAAAAGGGAGTGGAAATGTATATACAGGGTGTAATAGCACGTACCCGACAGATCTTAACCAGTGATTCCTGAACATATTTGGAGTAAAAATGTCGACCCCATTTCGTTAACTGTTGACATTTAAAAAAATTAAAAACACAAAAAAATCTGTCACGTCCCAACTGATCGATCTACCATACATCGCAACGGATGGCGTATTACGCTCCCTGTCTCATCTGTGTCATGCTGCGGGAATGAGACGGAGTACGAATCACGTGATGCGCTAGGTTATACCCAGTGGCGACGTGTGATGGGAAAATATTTTCCCTTTCTTAATTGTAAAAAAATGTCATCGAATAGCAAAATCTCGTATATATTTTTTACTGGTCATATATAGTCTGTCGGGTACTTGCTATACACCTCTTGGATCCATAGCCAAGGAGCTCACCACTCTGCCACGCAAGACGTCAAAGTCAATTACCAAATGGGAGTAATATCATATTTATTATACTATTACAGATGAATTTGATGCTGAAGAGCAGCAGTCGCAGATTGTTTATTTTATTGCTAGAAAATACATCAAACTATGCCCCCTAATACACGAGATATTTAGCAGAAAACGTATTTTATTGATACTCAGAACGTCTTATAATAAGCCTGTCAAAACTTCCATAAATAACTCTAATAATGAGCTTCTGGCGGAGATTCGCATACCTCCGCTAGTATCACACCAGCACTTAGTGGATTCATAAAACTATAAAACCAGTAACACATCACTGAGAGTTCAATGATTTCTATAATTCTAGCGTGTTTTATTGCTTGGCAGATGCTTTTCAATGCACCCACGAATTTGAGTGACAAATGTAATTTGCATAGTGATTCGGTGGCGGCTTTGGTACTTTTTATGGGACTTCTTCAAGATTAGCGTTTTTTCACAGTTAGGAATGTCGCCAGAGCTAGAGTATAATAGAGCTTAAACTTGTAGTAAAATGTTTTATCGGTGTAAAAAATCTTGTTTTTTGTTCAGTCGGCACTCAACGCGTGGTACTTATTAAATTATAAATCTCTGTTGTCATATTATTAAAAACACGTCATTCTAGTGATTAATTCAGTCAGTAGTAGCTGGTAAACAACTGAAAAAATTGTAACAAACCATATTGTGACATCTTATCATTTAAAATCTCCATAGATCGTTTTGGAAATGGCATTACGAGCTGAAAATAGTTGCTTTGATCTTGAAATCCAATACATAACTGTCTAAATTTTATGACCAGAGCTCTAAGATAGTTAAAAAAATCGCGTTTTTTTAAATATGAATACGTGAAGTCTATTGGATGGTCATTTTTTTTAATTCCAAAAGAAAGAGCTCTGAAGACGAAATTGGTATTCTTGTACATTATTTCAAAATCGGGTAATGTTGGATACGTGTCGGGCTAATCACAAATGTAAATATATATTAAGATGTTTAACGTGCATTTTCGTTCTTGTTTTTATGCCGATTTTATGTAACGTGAACTTTCTGCAAGACTCACTAAGAATTTGCAAAAATAAAATAAAAATTCATGTTTTGTAGATGCACGGAGTAATGTTTTGTATATCTCGCTCGGTCGTGATCCGCCGTGGATAAGTATTTAATGGATTCGCCTTCGTCCTGGGCAAATTACTCCTGCACAATACGCCCGGGGCACCTCAGCGTATCGCCTCCTACTCGATCCGTCCCGCGCGGCGTATCTCCTTTACCCGAACCGTCCCGCGCGACGTGTCCCTCTTACCCAAACCATTCCAGTGCATCGGAGACCCGGCCTACGCGAGTCGCTAGGCCCCGACACCACCACGAGGTCTGACTCGATGAGTTAAACATCTTAGATTGCGAATGGATGCTGGGATCTTGGGCGATTAGGACCAAATAAATCGTGTTTCACTATTCACGATTATTGCATTCGTTAAGTATAACTATATAAGTACATATTGTATAATATCCTTTAAACAAAAAAAACAAAAAAATTGTTGATCAATGTTCATTTAGCTGTCAAAAAAATTAACAAGACGCCAAAATATTTCCGGTTTTTTGATAATCTGGCAAAGAAGGTTAATAAAATTCCAATTCCTTTGGTTATATGATTGTTTGGTGAAATAGGAAGGTTTAGTTACCATTACCATTATTAATGACCACTTGGTGATGTACCAATAAAAACGATTTTAAAATAGTTGCCAAAAAGTTTTTTCTTGTTGAATATAGCAACAATCGGAAAAAAAACTGCCACATCGACCGGGTCCCATGAGTATATTTTAGACATCTCAATTTCTCACGAAAATAATACAGTAAATAAATATACTATTAGAGATAGCAAGAGCTTTTCCTTCAATGTGTTTTTCATTTGGAAATCTTTCTCTAGTTATTAATAGACCATTTCGTATTAACGCTTTGCAGGTAACGTATTGTACCAGGTATATATAGTTGCACAGTTGAAACCAATTTATCATCACGCGTCCTCCAGCATTCAGCTGGTCCCCTCAGGGGATAGATGCTGATGGATCACGCTGTGGAGCCAAGAGTTGAGATGAGTCAAGCACTTTCTATGCCTCGCTACTCCCACACTCCTTCATCATCTATTCCTCTTCTTAAATGGGCGCTGAATTACTTAAACCTTGATGCGGAAATGACTAGAAGAGCCCTCATCATAAAACATCCTACAAGTTTATTAACACATTTCCATTTTTTAAATGTGAAATATTTTTGCTCGTGATTTTTTTGGTTTGCCAATTGTAAGCATTTTATAACAACATCAACTAATTTTTCGTGCCTGTCATCGGCTAGAAGACTGCTCTATATAGTCCAAACCAAACAGGGCTACTGTTGTGAGTACGGCTCAATGAAACACACGTTTTCACAACAAGCAATTTGTCTTTATTTAATTAAGTTGATAATATTCTTACAAAATGAATCTCAAAATCACAGCATCGAGACCAATGTCCTGTAACTATTATTCTCTAAATCTCTATTATCCAAATGAAATTGGAGTGACCTCCGTGCATTCGTTACTCTGTTTTTAATCTCGGGGGGGGGGTGAACCTATATTCCAGTGACATCTGACGGTGAATATACGAACTCTTACTATTACTGAACACTAGAGACATCTATGCAAGTATCATACATAAAATCTTATAATACGGCATAGAACATATAAAACTTGTATTGCTCCTCTTGTTTCTGACTATGATAAAATAGTTTAAGACAAACCGATAAACTTTACTACTGGCTTCCTTCAAGTTTCAATTTTAAAATATCCTGAAATAGAAGATTACTTATAACTTGCATTGTCCTATAAGAGTTGACTAGATTATCAATTAATTTGCGTCGTATGCAAAGATTGACGTTGCGACCTGAAAAAAATTATGATAACCTGAAGTTTCCAAAAAAAAAGAGTTTTAAAAAAAAAAATCAAACAATTTTTTTCCTTTGCAGAAAAGTAAGTAACAATATTTTGGTTGTAGATTTAAACTCGGTTGCTAATTTTAATTCTACATAAAAATGCTAATAAATTCGTCTAATAAAGGAGTCACGGGTCATTTTATTAGAAAAATTTGCCAAATTCTTACATTTGGAAATAGAAGGCTAATTTTACAACAGGAAACATGTGTAAATATCATGCCGCCGAGGCAATATTACACCATCTATATGGTTATGCTTCTTAACTAAGGTTTTTTTTCAATTAATGTTTACGCAGTTTACTGATTGTCAAACCAAACAGACTGATATTTATGGGCTCAGTTTCGATAGTGCGCAATTGCACATAACCATCTCGTAAGTTTTATGTCAATGGACATGACACACTCGTGATAGACGTCTCGTTGTGAAAATTCGGTTCACGGAAAACTACATATAGTATAAATTACATATTGGGTATTATGAAGAGGAATTTTAGTAAAGTAGGTAGAAAATTATGAACAATTCCTAAATGTAAAAACCTAATCATAACATTATTTCGTTATTATGATAGATGTACAGCTAGTATCTAATTGAAAAATGAACCCAAAGTTCGCAGGTCAATTCAGACGGTTTCAGAGTGTGGAGGTTGTTTTGGTTAGTTGGCGCATAATATGATCATACTCTATTATTGGAACTGTTTATTCGTTGTGGAATTCCATTGTTGTAATAATATGATTAAAAACAAAAAAAAGCTCTTATTTAATCGTCTATTCTTCATCTCTTGGAGTTTCCCAAGTTCCTGTGTGGATGTGTCCCGTAACCGGCCGAAACTAAGAAATAAAAGTACTGTTGTACCTAATTGAAATTGAATGATGAGTTTAGGATATGAATTTTTGATTCCGATCCGCTCGTGTCGTCGTCGCGTCCGAACGGGGCGATTCAAAGAGGCTGATGCTTTGTTGATGGTCCAAATTTGAAAATATTTTTGAAAAGACACAAAATGCTATTCGTTTTTGTTTACTTAAAAAAAATGTTTCATAACCGCCAATGAAAAAACTTCGTCTTAATGAATATATATTCCCGTTATAATAAATTGATGAAAATGATTATTTTACGCATTACGAGGTTTGTTCAAAAGAAAAGGTGAATTTTGAATTTTCGCGGGTTGTGTACATTCGATTATCGATTTTTTTGTTATGTTGGTACACATATGTTTATCATATGTTAGCATTATCTGCCATTTTGGATTAGTGGTTTGTTTTTGACAACTGGAAAGGTTAGTCACGTTTTTATGTGTTCTTCGATTTTTTACCTTTGAAAAAAATGGATCAATGAATATGTATTAAATTTTGCGTTAAAAATGGAATAAAGTGCTCCAACGCACTTAAAATGTTGACTGCGGCATTCGGCGAATCTACTTTGTCTCAAAAAAGTGTTTATAAGTGGTACTCGTACAAGCGCTTTACAGAAGGCCGAGAAGATGTTAATGACGATGAGCGTCCTGGAGTTGCAACCACGTCAACAAACGAAGAAAACATCGAAACAGAGAAGAAAATGGTTTTGGAAAATCGTCGAATCACTATAAGGGAAGTTTCAGAGGATGTTGGCATATTAATCGGCTCATGCCATGCAATTTTCTCGGATGTTTTGGGCATGAAACGTGTGGCAGCGAAGTTTGCTCCGAAATTGCCAAATTTTGAGCAAAAGCAACGTCGCATTAGTATCGCTCAGGAGTTATTGAATGACGTCAACGACGATCCAGATTTGCTCAAAGGGGTCATAACTGGTGATGAAACGTGGGTATGGTTATGACGTCGAAACCAAGGCCCAATTATCCCAATGGAAGCGGCCAGAAGAGCCAAGACCGAAAACAGCACGCCAAGTTCGATCAAATGTGAAGGTTTTGCTCACTGTTTTCTTCGATTACAATGGCGTGGTGCATCATGAGTTCTTGCCAACAGGTCGTACGGTTAATAAGGAATACTACAAGGAAATTGTGCAACGTTTGCGTGAAGCAATACGGCTCAAACGATCGGAATTGTGGAAAAACAAATCATGGATTTTGCATCACGATAATGCACCAGCTCACACATCAATGCTTGTTCGTGATTATTTAGCCAAAAACAACACCGTAATCATGCCTCAACCACCGTATTCACCAGATCTGGCTCCCTGCGACTTTTTCCTATTCCCGAAACTGAAGAGACCAATGAAAGGAAAGCGTTTTGCCACAATTGATGGGATAAAGTCAGAATCGAAGAACGAGCTGATGGCCATACCGAAAAGCGCATTCCAGAAGTGCTTCAAGGATTGGAAGAAGCGCTGGCATAAGTCATTTTTCTAATCCCCAACGTTACAGAGACTGTGACACAGCTAACGGCTTTCTTCTAAAATCGGGTATGATCAGTAAACGTGGTGAGCTTTTTTATTGTTAATATTACACAACGTACCTGAACTTTAGTACAATAGATATTAAAAGTTGAAAAAAAAACAAAAGCTTTGTCTAAAACCTAACGACTTATTGTGTGGCGTACGCTTGCGCAATACTTCGGTATCTATTCAAGCAGGAACCATTATTTAGTATCTGAATACGTTTATCTTAGTTCACGCCATATGCAAGCCGAACCTACCTATTTTACAGGGGCGGGCGGTATACGAGTATATATGTATTGAAAGTGCTGGTTATCTACCGCTAGCGACAACACGCTTTATTTTACGGTAGTACTACATAATATACAAACTAGTAGATTAAAATTTGGGAGGCGGGTGTGGGTATCGCCGCCCCGGGAACCATTAATTGGATAATCAACACCTCTTCCATAGGTCACCCCAAGTGGTTCGCTACGGCAGGTGACTTAGCAGGGGTGCCCAGTTTCATGAGGTGAGATTTGTGAGGTCTTGGTGGCGGATGCGTCTGCCCACCAACTACGTGGCGGGCGGAAGGAGATCCCTTGACCTCTCCAGTCGGACTCTTGCGACCTATCGCTTTGCACCGCAGTGGGAGTGATGAATTAACTTGTTCGTCACTCCTGGACACACTGACCCCCAGATTTCTTCCTGTCCTTCCTTTTAATCAGAATCAAAACATTGCTTAGAAATACTCTAGCCGTGTTTGGTGACCAATAGCCAGATACTTCCCAACCTTCCTCTCTCCCATCTCCTTCCTTTCTCCACTCCCTTTAGCCTCACAACATACCCGATTTTGGGTTATCACTAACTCCTGTCAGTTCGGAGAAATTCTGATTCTTATGCGGTATTCATAAAGTGTATGTATGTAGTATAGTATATATTGAAAATCGTTAACCTGTCAAATAACTTCTATTTTTTCGGTAATCGTTTTAGCTTATAATTTTTTTTTTGCATGTATTGATTTTTCAATATACCTAGTCTGTTTTATCGTAATGCAGTTTTGACAAACATTTTATGCTAAACTATGAATTTTAGATATGTTTAATCATATGGCGGGATGCCCTTTTCCTGCCCTTACCTCTGCCCATTTTCAAAATTTCTAGCCTAGCTCCGAATCTCACCGCCCGCCCCTGCTATTTGATATAAGCGGGCAATTCATATAATGCCCGGCGAGATACGAATCTCCGGGCACATAACGTAAATTTTAACGTTCACCCATGTAAATCAAAATGATATGGCTGGGGACTTGATATGCCGGGATCTCGCATAGCCATCGGCGACCGCGCTGCCCCGACATTGTAATCACGGACATTTCGGTTGCAAACACCCCCACATTCCGTGTAGTACCTAGGTACCTGCCTGTCTAAAGGCTCAGTGATGGCCGGCGCTGTCGTAATGCTTGTTCCGAACGGTCCCAATCGAAAATCGCTCGTACGTCGTAAAACGAGCGATGCAACATTCCGGAAGTTGGAGTTTTTGCAAAGTGATGTCACATGGTCCGCCATATTCAACCTGCGATATACGCATGCGCATGCCTATCACTCATCTCTCTTTCACAAATCATAATATTTGTTTATTTACGGACCAATGTCCAATTACACAAAATACATAACACGAAATTAAATAAACAAGAGCTACAGAAAAAGAACAACACATACATAATACAAGAATGAAGCAATGACAAAAAGAGGACAAAAATATACATTTGAGAGAACACTCAAGT
>JAHDVE020005926.1:0-21555 GCA_022606495.2 Halesus radiatus | reverse complement strand
GAAGGGTATTTCCGTGTCAACCGCTTCATGCTTTTGAACGAGCAGTGTTCGCGGGTGGCTCACGTTTCATATCGCGCCAACCCGAGCACTGCTCGCGTGTTTCGACTTGTTTGCGTTACATAAAATAAACAAACCAACTGAGCTCGCCATTTGCCACTTGACGCTAGTAGTTTCTTCTGTTTTAACTTATCAAAGTTAGATTTGTTTTATTTTTATTATTGGTTTTTTTAATAAGTATAGTTACATTTTTTATATAAGGTTTTAATTTTTTTTTACTTTTTTTATTACTTCTGTTTTGTTTTGTTTTTTGTTTTTGTTATGTTTTTTTTAATGTACACCTTTTAAATTATGTAAAATCTTTAATCCCCCTCCGTCTCCGCCCAAATTTCATCTTATACCCTCCATTACCTTAGTGAGCGCGCTGAAATATAAGTTAGCTATCAGCAAGTGCCGCTAGCACATAAAACACAGTTTACAATTCTTTGAAATAAAAATAAATAAAAGTCCTACAGTAGCAATATGCCCGCTCACTGGGTAGAGAAGAAAAATTACATTACGATATATATAAACTCTTTAATTAAAAAATACTAAAACCTGATGTTTATAGTTCTATTAGAAAAAAAAGATAATGATGCGGTTTTAAGTCAGGAATTTTACAAAAAAAAAATCACCCTGCCCAAAGGTCTCCAGAGACATATAAAATCAAGTCTCCCCTCGAAAAAATCCAAATTCACTCTATAGGCTAGAACAGTTGTCAGACCAGTGCCAAGCCACGGCTCAGTGTGCAGCCCCCACGAAGAATAGCGAAAGGGTATAGGATATTTTTGAGGAAATTGTTACAATAACAAAATTATTTTTGTTGTATGTAGATTTTTTCCAGCTAAGTGCTCAATTTATTTAGGCGCCTGTGCTCGTAAAAAGATTTATTACGATCAGATGAATGTAGGTACCTACACACTTGTAAGCATGCAAAACGCGGTAACCGGAAGTTTCACCGTGGAACATTCACCTCTGAGAAAATTATTTGCCTTTATTGGAAATTGTGTTTTTTTACTGAAAAAATTTAGCGCACATAGCCAAGGAATAAAAGGAAATAAATTTAAAAACAACAGTTCTGTGGTATGAAGAAATTATATTTTGTAAATACAGCAAAATAGCCTGATTACCTATGCTCCTATACTATGAAAAAATATTTATTTTTTTACAGTATCTCCACACAGGAGGACCTGAAAGAAATAATTTCCCTCAAGGCCTATATCATCTTTGGGCATGCTTGGTTGGGGGTCTTTTAGAGTATAGGAAGGAGTGATCCTGGGTGTTGAAGAGACCCATGTTGTAGGAGGGAGGAAATACAGAGGTTGGCAGATCATTCCACAGCCGAACTGTTGAACACAAGAAGCGACCCGTTCCCGTGTGAAAAATGTTGGGCGCGCGTTTGGCTTGTTTCCCGACTGTGCGCCTGTGCCGAAGGGATCAATTATGCTAGTTCCTCGGAGCACCTTCCATTAAATTTTTTTTTTATTTATTTTTTTTATTTAATATGATAATTTTTTTTACAGAGAGTATATAAAAATAAGACATGATTCATATAGTGTAACAAAAAATATAATATAGCTATTCCTCACCATAAAGAAACAAGGTTCTTGTGTTTGGTGATTGTCGCTTAATTAATCAAATCATAACTTGAAATATTGTTGTACAATAGCAGGAAAATATGAATTTGTCGTGTAAATTTTGTAATTTATCACTAGTAATAGTATTAAAGAAAAAGAAAAGAAAGTAGAAGAAAAGAAGAGAAGATAATAATAAAAGACAAAAAATCTAATAATAATAAACATAAAAAAATTTTAAAAAAAAATTGTTACAGTAGTTTGAGGTAATTTTTTAATCTATGTTGAAATTCATGGATATTTTCTATAATTTTAAGATCAGATGGCAGATTGTTAAAAAAAGTTATTCCTAGATATAGGTATGTGTTTTGCGTATGCTTAGTATTGAATGGCGGGATTTTAATGTTTTGCTGATACCTTGCGGATATATTAAATTGTAATTTATTTAACGTTTTTTCTTTAAAGATTTGAATAATTGCATATTTTTTATAAATTTTATCTACTGTAGGTACATTGAATATTGTAAAAAGCTTTTCAGTGGAAAATGATGATGGTTTTTTTTAAATTACCTTTATTATCAATCTTTGAATTATTTTAAGTGGACTTAAAATATTATCATATGTCCCCCCCCAGCCAATAATTCCATATTGTAAAATAGACTGAACAATTGCATAGTACACTCTTTTTAGGTTTTCTAGTCTAAGAATATTTCTTAGTCTTATAAATATATATATACATTTTCTAATTCGTTTAACAAGTTCACAAATATGTGTTTTCCATTTAAAATGCTGGTCTATATATACACCAAGGTATTTAATTTTGGAAGTTGGACTAAGTATTGAACATGCTTGATTACAATTGATTCTGTTGCAGTTACTTTGGTGTATTATAATTTTTATTTCTGGTTTTGATTTAAATTTATTGATAGAGAAAGGAATAAATTTTGTTTTTCCAGTGTTAAGGGAGAGTAGATTATTATCGAACCAATTTTTTAATATATTAATATCAGTATTTGCTAGCTTGTTAATAGAATTCCAGTCAGTACCTTCAATTATTATGACAGTGTCGTCAGCATAAGATATTATTTTTCCGTTTAGCTTTTGCATGAATATGTCATTTACATAGATGATAAAAAGTAGAGGTCCCAGTACTGTACCTTGAGGTATGCCAAAATTACTTGTTTTTTATGACTAAGTACCTCGTTTATTTTTACCACTTGAGGACGTTTGAAAAGATAGTTTTTTATCCATTCCAGAGCTGTACTATTTATTCCAATGTTGCTTAATTTAATTATAAGTTTGTCATGAGATATGCTATCAAACGCTTTTTTGAGATCTATAAAAATTCCAAGGCATTTTAGTGATTTATCTAATGAAGTGTGAATAAGGCTAGTTAATTTTGAAATTGCATCCTGTGTGCTTCTACTTTCCATAAAGCCGAATTGATTTTCGTGAATTATGCTATTACATTTTATAAACTGGTTAAGTCTTTTTTTTACAAGTTTTTCAAAAATTTTTGCAATATTTGAGATTACTGAAATGGGACGGTAATCATTAACATCTTCGGGATTACCAGACTTAAATATTGGAGTTATGGTAGTTTGTTTGTAATTACATGGAAATACTCCGCATTGGAAACTTGTGTTGATTATATGCATTAACGGTATAGAAATTTTGTTTTTAATATTTTTTAAAATGTTAATTGTAATTCTATCAAAACCTGGGGCAGAGCCTCCTTTCATGCCGTTTATAATAGTTACTATTTCGTCCTCTGTGGTGAGTTGAAATGTTGACATTTTATTTTTAACATCAACATTACAGTCTGGAATTGTTATATTTGGATCTTTGTGTATGAGATTGGCAAGATTTTCTCCTATATTTGCAAAGAATTCGTTAAATATATTTGCAGCTTTTAAAGGGTTCTCTTTGCAACATGTTTTCGAATTATCATGAATAATAGTGCTGATTTCATTGTTTTTATACTTTTTTTGTCCATTATCTCATTTATAATCGTCCATACTCCTTTGTCATTTTCAACCTGTATCAACTTCTGTTTGTAATAGCTTTCTTTTGTATGTTTTATGATATATGAGAGTTTATTTTTATATGCTTTAAAATGTTTCTGTAAATGTTCATTATTTGGTTGTTGATTAGTTAATCTATAAAGAGCTTGCTTATGACGTACGGATACTATTAAACCGTGAGTTATCCATGGTTTTATAGGTTTGAAGTTAGGTAGTTTGGATTTGGATATGACATTATTTGTTGAGTCATTTATGAATTTAGATAATTTTTCTTCAAACATTTTACAACAAACATTAACATCATTACATTGATATAAATCAAGCCAATTTTCTACTTCTAATTTACATTTTAACGTATCCATGTTAAGTACTTTTTTTGAAACATTTTCTTGTTTAAATGGTGGAAAAGTTGGATTACAGAATTTATAATTGAATATACATGAATAATGATCAGTGATAGTTGTATGAATGACAGCGGATATAATATTTTGGATATCAGAAATATTTGTAAATATATGATCTAAACATGAAGGTCGTTGACCTCGAACGTTTCTAGTATATGAATTTATGCACGGTAAATAATTAAGTTCCGCTAACATGTTTAGATAATTATCTTTATCCTTACTAGAGTATTCTTTTGCAATATTTAAGTTCATATCTCCAACAATAATATTATTTTTATTTCTAAAATTTAATAATATATTTTTTAATTCATTAAAAATTGTGATATTACTGATGCATGAGTGCGATAAACGGCAATAATATTATAATATTTATTTTGGTCTTTAATCTCAATATTTAATAGGTTAACATTATGAAAATTGTGTATTTCTTTAATGTTGAGTACATTATAGCGGTTAGATATGAATATTGCAATACCACTGTTTTTGTTTAACTTTGTTGTTGTTGTATATAAAGAGAATCCGGGAAGATTATAATTCAGTTCGCCGGCGGAATGTGTTTCTGTTAACACTATAACGTCCGGAAAATAATTAAATGTTTTTAAAGATATTATTAATTCATCCAAGTTCTTTTCGATACTTCTTATATTAGTATGAAATAAGGTAAATCCTTTATCAGAGCAAATTAGATTTAAATCTCTTATGGAGTGGTATAATCTTTCTTCTATAAATGTTTTTTTATCTAAAGCATTACATATAAAATCAGTCATTTTGAAGTTAGTATGAGGAGATATAATTTACCATATTTATTCATAGTCGATGCGCTCTCTAGCGATTTGAAGCATTTTTTGCCGGTAAAGACATTTTATACTGTCAACCCGGTGTTCGGTGGAATAGTTCAAATTAAATCTTTTATTTTGCACACAGCAATTGTTGCAAATTGGGTTTATTTCTCTGTTTTCGCATTTCGAGAGTATATGTTCCTTAGTACAATGGGGGCAAATGGGTGGCTGCGTCCTGTCGAGACATCTTTGGGCTGTATGGCCGAACTTAAGGCAGTGATAGCATTGTGTGAGTGGGTTACAATCTTCGACGTACACTCGTTGGAATTTTATATTTATTTTTTTTTGTTTAATAATATTCTTCTTAATTTTCCGGTTGTTTATATGATGTAGTTTGTGGTATCGTTTTCTTTACCTTCATTATATTTGTTTTTTTAACTCTTTAATGAGTTTAATATTATTTTTGTCTTCTTGATTTAATTCTTGATTTTGTTGTATAATTCCATGTATAATATCCTCTTCAGTCAATTGGCATTGGAGCCTTTTTAACAACAAGAACGGTTTCTTTTTTTTTATTTCTTCAGCCGAAATCTCCTTTCCAGTTATCTTATTTATTTCGTTGGTTAATATTTCTGCATCTTCTTTTTTTTGGCATGAAATTATCATTTTTTTATCGCCAATCTTTTTAACTCCGTTGACTCCGACTTTAATTTTAGTTAAATCAATATTTTTTTGAACTTTTGTTTTTATGCTCTCGGCGTTTAAGGTGTTAGATGTTAATAAAATTGAGTATTTTGGTTCAATGTTGTATTTCGTGTCCGCTGGTTTCTTATTGTCACAGACTTGGGCGTATGTTTTTTGGTTGGTTATTAGAATTTCTTCGAGTTTCTTGGTGTATCGTTGGTCATTAATAATCATCGTTTCTTGTAAATCTATGATTTTTTTTTTGTAGACAGATACGCTCATTTTGAAATATTTCTTCCAGGGATATTAAACTTTGCTCCAGCGATGTTTTTATCTTGGAATCTTTTACGGAAGTAATTTTATTTATTAATTCTTTAATGTTTTTAATGATTTCTTGCGTGTCCATATTGTTTATGTAGATCGCCCGGTGGGCGAGATATTGTTTGTACACTGTAAATTTTTGATCACAATTATCACCAATATACACGACTGTACTCCTTCGATGCCGGAGCGTTAATGAATAAATACCGGTAGAAAAAGGAAAGCATTACCACCTGACGTCTGGACTCCAAATATTACAATCCGTTTGTTAAGATAGGAAAATCTATCAAACGAAATGCCCGTTTCTGCAGAGTCAAGGGTTTTTTTTAGATTTTTTTGGGGCTCCCGACCAGAGGTGGCTGCCAAATTCTACGGTGGGGCGCACTTGCGATTTGTATAGGGTCAGCAGTTGTGTACTATTCATTTATGTTATTTTTCTATTGTTTATATTATTATTATTTTTTTAATATTTCTATTTACACGATTGCCTTGAAAACTTTGTACATTTAATAATGTTATTTTTCTATTGATTATTTATACATACTTTTTCGTTTTTATATTTTACTTACATATTTGCCTTGCAAACGTAATATTTTATGTAGCCAAAATTAACAGCCCCGAAATGAGTTGAATTCATAACTTAAGGGATTGCAACATTGTTTTGTCTTTAAATTAAATAAAAAAATATATAAAAAATATTCACTCTATATTTTGTTGTTATTACTATAAATAATAATAACAAAAAAAAATGTCAACGTTAAAAATTTTAACATTTTTTTCTCCAAATAATGCCAAGAATCACTGGTTGAAATAAGTCGGATACGTCTCCGAAGACTCTAATTGAAGTATTTTTTTGAGAAAAATGTTTCAAAAATATGTTTTTATTTTTTCAGGATTATATCAATTGAAAGCGTCAATTTTTTTTCACTGTGAATTTTCCCAACCGATATTATTGGATGACAATTCTTACATGAACTGACATTTTTTTTTAGATTAGGTCATATAGTAGATACCGGTTTTATAACCATCCGTTCGTAACGCTTGATACCATTCTTAACTAATATTTGGTCTACCGCCCGATTTCGCCGTTTTATAAACGTTCGTCAGATTACCGGTCGTTTGGCAGCTGTCAGTTGTTGCCCGACGATCGATTATTTGAAACCGTTAACTATTTGAATTAAAAAGATAATATGTAATTTGTGTTTGTGAAATGGACTCCTTATCGGACAGTGAAAGTGAAGACGAGCAAATGGCTATTATTCAAGATAAAAAAAAAACGGACGGATGAAAAAAAAAAAAAAAAAACGATCTGTTAACGAAACGATTCGTTACGTAACAGACAATTGGTAGTTCGTTTATAAAACTGGCCCCTAGAAGAATTAAAGTTCATATTTTGATCTCCAAATGTTTTCACCTTCCAAATTTTTCTCGATCGACCAATAAACATTTTTTTTTATTATTTAAGTTTTTATTCCAGCAGGACTGGGTGGATAGTGCAAGCCCAGTCTGCCATATTACATGAAATGTATTCAAATATAAATTGAGAAATGAATATCATAAAATACCAAAAAATAACATTAAAATATATGGGAAGAAAATAAGAAAAAAAATTATTACAAAATGACAATTACATCGAAATAAAGAAATGAAATGAAAAACATGCTAGTTAATAATAATATAGAATAAATTAAATTACTTGTATTTTTTCGGCATTCACTATATGGCAATTTCTAGACATTTTGTTTGGAAGTTTTAATTTACCATGTACTTTTGCTATTTTTGGATTAATAAATTCGCTCCCGGTTTCGACACATTTCGAAAATTTATTAATAAATTTCCAAACAATATAAATTGAATTAATTTAATTTAAGGATCATCTTTCAGGGTGGTAGTCGCATCACCTGCACCCATCGCTCATCTCGTGGAGAGCTGAGTAACTCGGATGCAGCCACAACAGTGGCGTTGGTTGACTTCCGTGTCCAGCTCCAGAATCTGGCTAGTCGGTAACGAAGTAAGGCGGGGAATGATTGGACCCTCTGTTGATTGAACATTGTAGAGGTACTGCAGAACCTTTTAAGTTGCAGATGTTGCTTGTATGTATTGTTGTAGCACAGCCTCAGCTTGTCCCATTGCGCTGTTGAGTATTGCGACCACAGCTCAGATGTGTATAGGGCTATATATGGATGGATTATTTTATTGATTTTTTTATTAGTTTCTATATAATTGTGATATTATAAGGTAAGGTTAGGTAAGGTATATTAAAAATACATGTATATTATAGAATTTTTTTCATAGTCCTCCTCACTAGGAGATCCTGTGCTGAGGCGGACCAGGTTTTGCATAAAGGGGTTTCAGCGACTTTTCCGAGTATATTTCAACTTCAAGGTTAGGGTAGGGTTTTCCAGTAATTTCTTTGACGTTTTTTGAGAATAGTAGCCAGTTCTTGTTCTGGTAATTCCTTAAGCCAAGTTTTGATGGACTTAATGCAATTATTGAAAGAATTACTTTTTTGATATTAAGTGGGAATTTGTTATATAATTTTACAGCTAAAAATTCAGAGCTTATTTGTCCAAAAAGTAGTAGTATTGCATTTAGGTGTATTTATCTTATCTAGTTGCTTTATTCTGGTATTATGATCAAGAAGAGTCATAGCCACTTTCTCATTTTTAAGATGATTAACTAGAATATTTTAGGCAAAGATTTTTTGGATACTTAGAACGTTGAAATGTTTAAAAATTTCCGTTGTTGACGTCTTTATGGGGACCTTTAAAATGGTCATTATGATGAATTTCTGGGTTGTATTTAATTGTTTCATGTAATTTGATGCATCTGAGCCCCATCCCGTAAGGAATAAATACAGTTAGCTTCTTTTTTTTTTCAATTTAACATTAAATTTAGTTTTGATAATTTAACTTCATCTCTTTATATGGTCTATAAATAATGTGTAATGATAGCCTGTCCAAAAAGAGAAAATAAATGTTAAAAATAATAAAAAAAAATTATAATAAATTCGTAGAATAGACGTAATATAAGAATAATAAAAGAATAGGAAGTAATATTTGTACAGCGCCCCTGAGGTGATTTCTCACAAAAGCGGCGCTATAAAAATCATCCGATTATTATTATTATCCCAAAATTCCATATTCCAAATGAGAGTGACATAAAGCATAATATACTCTATTTAGATCCTCGATTGCCAAGATATTTCGTAATTTTTTGAAGTAATAGATGAGTTTTATTAGTTTTTTTTTAAGTTCTGTTAATGTGTACATATTTATCATCAATTAAGATTCAAAGATATTTAATGTTATTAGCTTTGGTTATATGCGGGTAAGTGAAATGAGGTAATTTATTTAGACATTCGTGTATTTTAAGTGTGTGCTCATTCATTGGTTGGCCTCCTTTGTTTATTGAGAATGTTAAATATTTAGCTTTACTCACATTTAGAGTAAGCGAGTTCACTTTTAACCAGTTTTGAAATACAGTCAAGCCATGCTCTGCCCCTTTGAAGGTATTTGTCCATTTTTGTTCATGAAAGATAATAACAGTATCATCTGCAAAGCTAATTATGTCTCCTTTGATGGGAAGATTCATAAGATCATTTATATAAATGAGAAAGAGTATTGGTCCTAGTACGCTTCCTTGAGGGACACCATACGTAATTGGTAGAGTTTTGCTGGTTTTATTTACCAACTTGTACAAACTGTTTTCTACCAGACATGTAGCTCCCAAGTAGGTATACAGTTGATTTTGTCATTCCAATTTTTTTAAGTTTTAGAGATAGTATTTTATGGTCAATTGTATAGAAAGCTTTTTGAAGATCAATGAAAACTGCCAAGCATTTTTTACCTTCATCCATTTTTTGTATTATTGTATTTGTTACTTTAGCTATAGCATCACCAGTACCCAGGTTTTCCCTAAACCTGTATTGCGTTAATGATAATATTTTATTATCATCCCGATTTTTGAAAGCGTTGTTAAAAGACTAATTGGTCGGTAGTTCGAAATATCATTTTTGGGACCACTCTTATAGATTGGTATGACCATAGCAACTTTAAGACAAGAGGGAAAAGTACCTTTTGATATTGATAGATTTACAAAATATGTTAGGGGGTAAATTAACTCATTTTGTAGATACTTGATTGAATTGCTTGTCATCATGTCATTTCCCGATACAGTGTTTGAATTTAGCGAGGCTATAACATTTCTTATTTCATCACTTGTTATCTTGTTTATATTAAGGCTATTTTCTTTATTTGTATGATCATTCCTCTCTGTTTTATCGATGGTGGCAGAAATTTGTTTAATTTTATTTGCTAAATTTGAGCCAATATCGCAAAAAAAACTGTTTACATAATCAAGAAGTCTGTCTGGTTGATCTGCAAATGATGTAGGAATCATATCTATATTTAATTCTTTAATGGTTTCATCATTGTGCGAGGCTTTAACATTTGTACTTTCATTTAAGATCTGCCAGAATTTACGATAATCATTATTACATTCGTCTATTTTTTTTAGAATTTTTCTTTAGCAATTATTACCTTATTACATGTATATCGGTATCTTTTGAAAAATTGAAGTGTATGAATATCATAAGGGTTGTTTTTTTTAAACTTTTCTATGCAGTTTGCCTCTTTTTCTGATAGAGTTAATAATATTTTGACTTATCCAAGGTTTAATGTGTATATTTTTATGAGATATCTTTTTCTCCGAAGTTATGGTGTTGGTTGAAATAATATGCTGCGTAGTTTCAATAAAATAGCTCCAAGCAGTATCTGCATCATATTTTCCAATTAGACTTGTCCAGTCAGTAATTTGTAACTCCTTTTTAACGTTTTCCCAGTTTGTTTCAGACTTCGTTAATACAGATTTCTTGTTTTGGTGTACAGGTGAATTGTTTTTTGTGATAGATAGAATTATTGTGTAATGGTCGGTCAGTGTGGTTGTATAAATTATGGCTTGAGTTTTTTTTTATTAGTTTTACTAAAAGCATGATCAATGCAAGTTTTGATTTCATTACATGTACGCGTAGGTTCATCAATAAGACTTTTGAATACATGGTAAGCTAGTGTCTGCAAATAATCATATTTTTTTGGGTAGCTATTTTCAAGGATATCAATATTTATATCACCGATAATAAAAACATCTTCGATGTTTTTGAGGAAGTTAACCTCAACAGACAAGGAATTAAGAAATGGTTCCAAATTATTTGTAAAAGGGGTTCTGTATATTGCGAGTATTGTTGTATCATTACCAATTGATATCCTTAGACAGTTTGCATTATTAATATGGATCTCTCTGACATCAGCTTCTCTGTCTTCATTAATGTATGCGATTACACCATCATTTTTTGTATTATTCATTAATGTAAAGTAAGGGACATATTTAAAAAATTGCAAGGGATAGTATTTATCACTCAACCAACATTCAGTAAGTATAATTATATCCCATGTAGTATCCATGTTCGCAGTAACAGTAAATATCATATATTTTTATATCAAATATGATATATTGAATATTTTTAAATTACAGAATTTTTCTAATATCATCAACGTGTCTTATGTAAATATTTTTTTATTTGTAATACGTCTTGCAGTAACTTTCTTATCTTTATACCAGACGAATACATATTTTTTTCTTTAGCCATTTGTTTCGTTTTCCATAGTAATTCCTTATGGTACGGGCTGATTTCTTCACCAATGTATATGGTTTCTGCAGAGATGTATTTTAATTTCGCATAATCAATATTTCGTTTTTTAGCAATGAAATTATCTCTTATATTTTTTTCCGCGAAGTGAACGAGAAGTTTTGGGTGTGCATTTGTCCTCCTGTCCTGTATTCTTTTAACAGCAATTAAGTCGCTGTGTTTGTTGTCTAGGCCGGCCGCCGCAGCTACTCTTTTCACAATTTCGGATGCTTGTTCTCCATTTTTTGGGGTATGCCCGCAATCTCTAGGTAGTTACTTCGAGATTTATATTCCAAATCGGTAATTTTAATTTCTAGTTGCTTGATTATAATATTTTTCTCCTGCTGTTCTTTCTTTATAATTTCCAGTTTATTTTCAATTTTCTTGTTTTGTAATAATGACTGATCGAGTTTTTTTTATCATTTCATCTTATTGATTACTAATGAAATCAATACATTTCTAATAATTTCCTTTTTCATTGATTCCATTTTTTTTCAATTAACTGAACGATTTTTTCCATATTTTGTTTATCATCGTTTTCAAGGTTAGCTTGTTTATTTCTAGTACTTGCCATTTTTATTTAATAATTCTTTTTAATAGAAATAAGAGAAAGGAATAATTTTTTTTTTAAATCGATTAATGCGTTGACAATTTCAGTTACTTGGATTTTACGATTCGAATGGAAATAAGGTATTTTAATATGGGTAGGTAGGCACCATTAAACTCAACAAAAGCCATACCGATTTGTATCAGGTTGGTTGCCTGTTTCGCTAGAGGCGTTAGCCTTTTCAGGGTGCGTACTCCCGTCAGTCCCGCAATATTTCGATCCCGAAAAATGAATATTTCGATAATGAGGAACTCCAGTGAAAAATATAATGGCTTTAACAATACATATTTATATAGATCACCAAACGCCGATTCTCAACATATACTCGTATAGCTTATAAATCGGTATTTAAAAGTGTATAAAAAATCATCTCATCAAAACACCTTGTTATGCTGGTACTATTGCATTTGGAACATCTGCCGTCACGTGCGCATTCTGTTTTAGGATTAGTGTGGACATTTTTATTTTTCGTTTTTTTTTGTATTTTTTTTAGTTATTATTTTGGGAAAAATTAAACTCAATTTGGGTGACTTTAAGCTCATAATTGTTGTTCAATATAAAATATATATATATATTATTAATTAAATAAATTAGAGTATTCACGAGTCAACCAATTATCAATGCAGGTATTATGATAATGTTAACACTCAATACTATTAAGTTAAAGTTTCTAAAAATATCTACATAATTGTATTACTTATGTTTAGTTATGGTTTACTATGAATGGAAAATAAATTATGTACCTACGGTAAAGCTCATCCTTGTTTTGGCATAGACATTCTAACCTCAAAACTGAACAATACCGACCGGCCATAGGTTTGGAGTGTTTTGGCGAGCTTTGAAAAATCGAAACTTCGAAAATTATTTTATCGAAATATACTGGTATTTAAATTTGAACGTCTATTGATAAAAAAAAAAACAATATTAAACCGGAGTTCCTTATTGGGCATTGCACGGTCTGAACACGTGATCTTCATTAAAGCATAATGTTGAATTTGCGCATAGGCCATTGATCTTTGCTCCTTGCTGATCTTAACCATCAACCGTTGACGTGAAATACACTAGGTGGGGTTTCCTTTACATTAGATAGCAAACTAATAGAATCCACGTGCCAATTTTAGACACATTTGGAAAACGCAAAATTATTTTTTTATTATTTACTTTTATTTTAGTGTATAATATTAATTACATACAATGGGAACTTGTACCCGCTAAGCCACTGCAAATAGTTTATCAGCAGGAGTTGAGTTGAGAAAAAAAACAGCAGTACAGTTTTGTTACAGTAAGGATAGACTTAATATAATAGTAACACTTAAATAATTTTAAAGATTTCCGCAGCTATCAAGGAGATATACAATCAAGGAGACCATCATATTTGTTCAATAGACAATGTAAGAAAGAGCAAAATAGCGTAAGTACATCAGATATCAAGGAGCTATACAATCAAGTAGACCATCATATTTGTTCAATAGACAATGTAAGAAGGAGCAAAATAGCGTAAGTGCATCAGATATCAAGGAGCTATACAATCAAGGATACCGTCATATTTGTTACCATCAATGTGTATTGATAGTAACAAATATATATAAGGTTACTTTCCAAAAGCCAACACTTTAACACCAGTGAGAATTTCTTCATAGAGCAATTGTTTTTAAATTCGTATGGCAACTTGTTAAATACAAATAGCACAATGTATTCAAGGGTTCGCTGACCACATGTATTTTGAAATATTGGCACTATCATTCCTATATTTTGTGTGAATCGTGTAATGTGTACATGATCCACTACTGCCTTATACGGACTGTCAGATATATGTTGCAGTAGAATTTTTTGCCACAATAGCACGAACAGGTAATACATTAATTGATTTGTCATGATATCAATGTCTCGCCTTTGCTTAAAAACTGTTTCACTTACTAGCAGCTTTACCATGGCGTTTTGAATCAGCTGTAAATGTTTTATGTTGGTCTTACAGGAGTGTCCCCAAGAAGTTATACCATGCCTTACGGTCGATTCTGCTAGAGACAAATAAATTAGTTTCATTGTTTTTGTCGACACATAAATTTTTACTTTATAGAGTCTTCCTACAATGGCTTGAGGGCGCTTACTTAGTAATTACATATGCATTTTTTTATCGACATTTAATCATCTTAAACTATGTACTTTTTGGCTTGTCAGCAGGTAAGTATTGGCATAATAATTAACTTTAACATGACGATTAACTTCTTACAGAACTGGTTAATCGTAAATAAAAACCGCAAACTCTGACGTCTAAATCATATTTTGGAAACCAATCATTCTATTGATACAAATAAAGACAAATTTGACATTTCAGAAATTTGAAAAAGTGTTAATAGTCAATTAAATATTTTGAATTTATTTTCATATAAGTATCAATTTTTATAATATTGATATTTTTATAATATTGGTATTTTTATAATGTTGATGTTTAAAATGTTGATATTTTTATAATATTGGTACTTTTATAATTTTGATATTTTTTATGATATTGATATTTTTATAATATTGTTTAAATCGGTGTTATAAAATTGGAGTCTAGTATCTCAATAAAAAACTGTAATGCTTTTTCCATTATTTTTTTCTTTTTAATTTTTTTTCCAACTTATGTACATTGATCACAACATGCATGCGCCTCTATATCGTAATATTGCCCTACATTTTTATGATGATTGTTATTTATTGTTGTATTATATAATATTGTTGAAATAATCTCCTGCTGACAAGCTACTTGCAGTGGCTTAGCGGGTATAAGTTCCCACTGTATATAATTAATATTATACAAAAAAAAAATTTTTTTAAATTTTTGATGTAATTTGTTATTCAATGTTTTATAAGAATTTTTCGTTAACATTTTTAAATTAATTATTATCTACTTTAATAATTTTTTGCTTATGTTTATAATTTGTCTATTCTTACATTACTGTGTTCTATTTTTGTCATTGACATTATTATTTTTTTTGTATTCTACATATTCCTGATGAGGAAAGCTTCGCTTTCGAAACATGTTGATATGTATATATTAATAAAGTGGTGATTACAAAGTAATTTTTTAATTCATTGTAACTGTTCATTTGGAAATGAATTCCTAGAAATTGTGCACCACAACACAACTCTGATTTATGTCCGCGTTACAATACGAGTATCTGACAATACCCTACATCCTCATAATAGATACAAAATGCTTTGTATCTATTATGTCGTTGCTTACTAAATTAATACAATATCTTTAGAACCAAAAACCGTCTGACGACTAGCTTCTTCCAGACAGTCACACAATACACATTTCCGACTAGCAAATAAATAATTAAGCCGTCAAAAGGGCACAATAAAGTGTATGAAATCATGTGTGACTTAAGCAATAAATTCAGACATTTCTATCAGTGTTCAACTATTACATGATACTTGTTCGGCCTTGTCTGGCCCATGTGTCGCACGCCTCTTGGAGTCAGGATGAGCCTATTGAGGAATGGCATAACTTTCTATCTCAAACGGAATCTACGTGGGTACATTGTGAACACTACTTCCTATCTCGAATATTATTAATATTTTATAAGTATCCGAGTAGCGATCGATCGTGACTCATTTTGTTAAAAGTGGGAGTCACAGTGCCAGCACAATATTAACGACTCAATTGAAAGGTGCCTCATTTAAGAGCTGGCTTATATTAAGAGCTGACTCCCAGTTCATACGACTTCCAGCTCCTATGGCTCCCAGTTCCACCGTACGGGTAGGTACAAAACATCTAGATGCCACACTGTCAGGCGCCGTTCACAAATTGTACAGTGCCTACACGTATAAATGCGGTAATTTTTCATATCTCTACACACGAATGTGAACCCTTGAAAACAACTGCTTTAAAATACGTCATGGCACCAAATATTATGGTAAGTCCCACGGTTATCGGCATTATTTAGCCTTGGAGAAATTAGACACGTATACGTTGATTTTATATAAACAACAAAGGACCTTATTTAATGTTGCATAGAAGTGCGTACCTAAGAATACTGTCGAACATTTTTTATTTACTCTTCCACTTAAGAAAACAAAAACATTATTCACTTATCTCACTAGGACAGTCCTGTGTTGAGATAAGCGGCTTTACAATTTTAGTGAAACAATATATTGTAATTTTTTTTTAAACAACTATAAAATCTACCATAAATTTTTAAGTTGGGCCCTACATTTATAGATTACAACAATAATAATTTCATTGAAACTCAAATAACTATCACAAAGTATCTGTGCTCCAGTTAGCCACAGTGAGGGTGACCATATTTTTGTTAGCAAGAAGTGGTGAGTAAATAATAATAGGTAAAAACTAATAAGTAAATAATAATACACGAATAAAAATAAGTCAATATTAATAAGTAAATAATAATAAATAAATATTAAAAAGTAAATAATAATCGGTAAATAGTAATAAGCATACAATAATACATATAAAATAATAAGAAAACAGTAATAGGTACATATGAGATATGTAGATAAATAAACAATCTTTCTTAAGTGGTTCCAAGGTATGTCAAAAAGAGTCACAGTTCAATTGATCTGTGGTGAGGTTTACCACGAGTCGTACACACACGGCTCATCGAGATGACCCGGCACAAATGAACAGTTCGTTCATGGACGACTCATCGCTATATCCGAGCGTAGGTGGGTAACCTGCATTGTTGAATGTTTATCCACGTATGTCTACTAATTCAATATTAGTACAGCTCAGACTCAGTTGGTCAAGAAGCTAAATATTATGTTGTAATACAAGTTGACAATGTCCCCTCACGTATTATGTAGTTTACAAACATTGTGCCTAATAAAACAAACATATGCACCTAATTACTTGATTTGATAAGCCCCAATAAATGCCATTCGTAAACGTTATTTTTGCTTGTCATGCACATATTCTGTAAATGCACACTGTAAATAAAAATAAAATAAAATAAAAATATGTCCGCCATCTTTATACCTAAGTGCTGAAAGAATTTGCCGGCCCTCATACGACGCACGTCTTGAATACTTCGATAATTAATTAATAAGAATTCCTTTTTGTTTTGAAGAGTTTCATCCACTATGAACATTTTTTAGTTGATTTTATTGATTTGCTACCGATATCGACACATCCGCGTCATTCACTGGCGTCCTTCAAACGGTAAGTAACAAGTGTACTCGTACATAGTGGGTAAAACTCTCTAGAAAATGTTACATAGAATGCCCAAAAAGACTTTTATTGTTTATCCTGAAGAGGGGAGCTTTGCTTCTGAAACATGTAGATATTTATATATTAAAAACAGTGGTATAAATAAACTAATTCTTACTATTTTATTAATTATGACACCACAAAGTGATTACGCATCTTTTAAAGAAACTTCAACATTAATTCACTTAAAATTAGAAGGCAAATGATTGATTTAATATGTCTATACAAAATAATCCACGGACAACTAGATACTATATTATGTCTTAGCAGTATTGACGTAAATGTACCTGATTCCTATTGTTTAAGGCGCCATAGCACATCCCACCTGAATCTATATATATATATGTTATGGTTGAGATTTTCGCGGGTGTAAGATGTAGAATAATTTTCTCGGTTTACCCGATTTGTCCGAAAAGTCAGGAGTTAAAAAGTCCTTCTAAGGACTACATTATTCTACATATATATGGTTAAGAGAGTATATATATATATAGCATATATATATTCATATCTATATATATATCTGTTGATATATATATATATATATATAAGGTTATATATGCAAGGTGACTGGCAATGTTAACTTTATTGTTTGTCCTCGATTTTCTCAAAGATTACTTGACCGGTTTCACTGAAAATTGTACAGTTAGTTTTTATTAGTGCCAGGAAGGATTAGAAAGTAGTTTGAATGAAATCCAATATGTAAAACTGTTGCTATAACGTTTTAAATTAGTATGAAGAACATTGAACCCCGCCATGTTTTATTTAGGTTAGCCCATAGATATAACACTCTGGTTAGCCACAGATTGCACATTCAAAAGAAGAAGGTTTTTTTTGGGTAGAATATTTTCAAAATGGAAAACACGAGTAGGTACCTACTTAAGAACCTTATGATTTAGATATATTTTGAAAAAATAAACGTTTGGAATGAAATAAAATATTCAAATGAATGTTTCTTTATTGAAAGATAGTTACTTTGGCTGTCAAATCAATTATAGCACCCTAATGATAAGCAAGAATTCACAACTTCAAAACTTGGTTGTAACTGAGTAAAGCAAGCCGGTACATCAGCCATATTTATAAAAAACTAGTTGATGTACCCGGCCTTACTCGGGATTTTTCACTTGTCATTAGAAAATTGTAGATTTGTATACAAAACAAACACACACACGTGTGCCCGGGACATTCTTTATATTTATTACGGAAGAAGATAGAAGTAAGAAAACTGAGTTTTTATAAGTGAATTGTTCTCATGTGAGTGAGAACATCTGTAAAAAGCCAGTTTTAATAAATAAATCAACGAAGTGCTGTATTAATCAACTTATGAACAATGATCTCTTTTTAATCTTGGGTTTTGACACCATCATCTCTGCTAGAGAGATCGTCAAACTCCGTGAGCCTGTGACTCGCGTGATCGAGGGTGACCCATAACCAGTGGCGGTTCGTGGCCTATCTAATTGGGAGTTCAATCGGTGATTAAAGAAGTGAGAAAAAAACCCCTTCTTTATTAAAAAAAATACTATGCTACTCTCTTCCATATTATATGTTTTTTTTTTCAAAATAATTTCTTCTGTACAGCCACTTTGTGATGTTAATATGTATTTATTGTAAACAAAATACCTTTGATCACTTATTATCATACATGTTTTGTGAAAGGACAGCCAGCCATCTTCTGTACTTGTATACATTGATACCTGAAGATGTGAGCATCTCTCACGAAACATGTTGTAATATTGTATATTAATAAAGTGATGTATACAAAGTTATTTTGTTTTAATTAAAAAAAATATTATATGTATAATTGTTCCTAGATCTAGAGGAATTTTACCATATTATTGTACTAGAAATTAGCGACCTAGCAACAAGAAACAATTCGGCGATTCATTAAAACGTTCGTGGCTAATAAATAATTAAACTGGTTCTTTTTTATATAAAAAAGGATCATCTTCAGTAATTTATTTATTTTAATAACGAATTAAAACACGATAGTCACAGAAAATATCTGCCGATTCTTGCAAAATACTATTCCGTACAAACTTGTTTTTATCGAATCGTCATATAGCTGCTCACACGGTCGCCTTGTATTAACTATTTCTTATGACATTAGAAAACAGACGGAAAATTAACGACCTAACCTTTTTACTAAAATTGTTAAACTGTAAATTAAATTGTTCTGAACTCCTGCATTTAATAAACTTGTACATGCCCAATCGAACTACAAGACAGACATTAACTTTCTACATATCTTTATCCCGTTCTAACTATAGTTTGAATTCACCAATTCAACGCTTATACAGTCTTGGTAACAAATACTTAAATGATATGGATGTATTTGACAATAATCTAAACTTGGCAAATTTCAAAAGGAGGATGAGTGATTTGTTTCTGCCTGGTTTATAAATTATTATTAACTACAACTTTTTACATTATTTACTTATTTGTTATCAATGTCAGTATTGACTTGGTGGATATTGGACCCGTTATTTTTTATTTTTTCTGTTACTGTGTATTATTAGTTTTTGGTGCAGTTTCTGTAATGTGTTTTGCACCTGTGTGAATATTATAACTAACTAAATATGTAAAAGCCCATATAGGGCGTATATAATATAATAAATAATATAATAAATAAAAATAAAAATGACAGAAAGCCCCATAGACACTGAATTCAAAACGCACATATGGGGTTAATTTCGGAACTCGTTCTCGGGCAGTATTACCTATACGGATGGGAGGATGTTTAAGCAACGAATTAGAATGGCGCGCTATTTAAAGTGTGCTAAAAAATAATAATAATGTATTAGTAAGTAGTAAAATATAAAGTAAAATTAACAATTAACAGTTAAGTTGGACGTGGTCCTGAGTGAGTTCGGGCCCAGCGCTCACTAAGGAGTGGCGCTTGGTGCTGCTAGGCTGCGGTTACCGCCGTGTTGTTAGAGGCCATTAGTCGTATCCTTCTTCTGCGACCCGGTGTCTCACCAGACGGGCGAATCCGTCCGTGAACATTACTGATGCGCTGCTGAATCTCCAATATCCAAATATAATTCTACGTTCTATGATACACATTTGTTTGATTTTATTATATTTTATATGGATATTCTATATAATTATAATTTCTTCAAATGATTGGTAACTTTGGGGCGTCATTATTAATTAAATAATTAATTGCTCGTACTAAATGGGCGTCTACATTTTTCCGACCATTGTATGATTATTAAATATCAATGAGGAACGATTCACCTCGTATTGCGCGATATACGGTCTTAGAGTAGGTATATTGTTACTCCATGTTTACGGTACGAAGTTTTTGTACGTCACATAAATCATATTGTATATCGACCGCTAACTATGCTAACTCGACTTAACCAAATGTTCAATTGAGCCCAATATCCTAATGTCCGTGTCTTTGAACTGCCGCGTACAATAAATGTAACTATTTATAACAATAAGGACCTACTTATAGGTCGTCACTTTGGTTGGATAGGGTTCTAACGGACATGTTTTGCAAAAATGACTTTAAAAGCAAAAACATTTTGCTCATTTCTATAACCTAAATAATTTTCAAAGCCATCTGTGCAGTACTTTCGGAGATACTTGTATGACGAAGTTCTAAAATTTCTCACAATTTATTAATAAGTATTTTATTCCCTTTCTAAACCACCAGACCGAGCGCGAGCATCCAGCGGCAAAGCTTATAACTATTAGTACAAACCTAATGGCCTCTTCAATATTTTTTCATCTATGAGAAAAAAAGCAGTAAAATCA
Organism: Halesus radiatus; assembly: GCA_022606495.2. Classification (NCBI taxonomy): domain Eukaryota; kingdom Metazoa; phylum Arthropoda; class Insecta; order Trichoptera; family Limnephilidae; genus Halesus; species Halesus radiatus. The sequence continues at coordinate 467 of JAHDVE020005926.1, read as the reverse complement.
AATGTAGGTTACCTAATATTTATTTTATGATTTTTCGATTTCTATAATTTATTAAGAATATATTTCACAGAAATTCTATTAAAATGCATGAAAAAACCAATTGCGCTAACGCGCGTAGCTAGGGGCGCTAGTGTAGCTTGTTGCCATCAAAGGTACATATGTACTATAATAGATAACATAAAAAAGAATCAACATAATTTGACACTTTTATCCAGGCTTAAATAGTTTCAAATAACCTAGCTCTACTCGAGGAAAAAACCGTACTAGTGCATGCTTATTCTGTAACATTGATATGTCAAATCGAAGTATTTGTTCCCCAGATGTTGAATCCGTTGCATAGGGGGATAATATTGTGACCCAGAAGTTGAATTGTCACAATAAAATGGTAGGTACTGTCTTGGTACATGAAAAGCAATCATATACTCGTGTTCGGAATCATATACAGTTCAGGGGTATAAAACATTGGA
>JAHDVE020005925.1:0-31981 GCA_022606495.2 Halesus radiatus | reverse complement strand
CAACGCGTCCACACTTTATTTTTCGTAAATAAAAAAGAATTTTATTGTTTTGATTTTTACTATAATGGTGTTATCAAAATATTATTATTATAAAAAATATTTAAATATATGTGAACTGTTAATTGACATACTCTTTGTCACTGGATCTTTATTTTGCAGATTGAAACATTTCCAAAAAAAATATAAACTTTACAATAATAAATAAATAGTTCACATAATAACTTAAATTGTTTGGTATTTTTTATATATATCAATACGACATATATTTAATTTATGCATTCGATTTTTTTCATTCATGCAACAATTTCTTATTTTTATTGGTTAGTGATTTCGTCAATCAATTGGAAAGTTTATCCTCTAAAATTGGCTCCGATTCCAATCAACTAACTGTGGTCATAGTCGAAGTTACAAATATGTTTCCCCCAGGCCACCTCCTCTGTCCGGAACACCCCATCGTTGTCCTCCGCCATATATCGCCTCGTTTTCATATACAAATACTAGCAACACTTTTTGTAAACATCGCAACATACGCTCGGATGGACCTGTCCTCCAAGCGAATAATACGTTACTCCGCTTTTATTATGGATCATGCTGTTGAAAGCCATCATGTTCTCGGGTACGACTTCCGTGAATGCTCGAGCTCCAACTCCTATCGCGCGAGTCACCATGTTGATCGTGTGCGTGTCCATCGCTTTTTTTTCGAATGTGTCAGCTAGGAGGGATCCTTTGTGAGGTGAGGAGATCGTGATCAGATTTTTTATGTGGGGATGTACATCCAATGCTGATATGGCGAAACGTGCGTCGATTCCACTTAGCGAATGCGAGACCAGATCGATTTTGTCAATGTTGAGTTTGCCTATGAGTTTATTAAGGTTGCGCTTGAGCGTCTCGGCTCGGGTTTCAATGCTGCTGTCCTCATCCACAATGACTGGCAGAAGGTGGAAGCCGTATTTTTTATGAATATGTCCGAAATAGGACAAGCCGAAGGGTTCGTAGACAGATCGTCGAATATTGAAGGAGAAGGCCACAGGAGCTTTGCTTGCCATTTAAATTATAAATTATTATTGGTGTATAAGAATATAATTTATAAATTAATTTTAATATTTTTGAAATATTTTACGATGCTGATATGACAAATATTTATTGGAGATAAATATATCTTATTGTGTTCATATTTTTTTAGAAGAAATAAAAAAACACAATGAACAAACTAATAAAAATAATGTGAGAAAGTGGTATGATCGTCATTTCAGATGTCACTCATATATGAAATAGACTTGCAAAACACATATATATATATATATTGATAAGATAAAACATGAAAGTACTAAAAATCAATCACTATATTTTTTTCGCCTAGGATAATATAACTGGGTTTTCGTTGACGTCTTTGATAAGCAGGAGCGCGAATACAATAGCAAGAGGAATCAAAAATGCTAGATAGAAAAACAGGTATATGCTCACTCCTCTATCGTACACTTGCAATGCCTGCTGTATCCCTACCACGAATTTCTCCTGTGTCTCCTGTTATCTGTTCACTCCAACACACGCATTCCGGAAAACAGACACCCGAAACGTAGTCACGTTGGATCGCTCCGTCTCTTCCTGGTTATGAAATAGTTGCTCGCAATACTTTATACAGGAAATAGGCATAAAGCTAACCGTGGCCATCACGTAGAAAGGATATTTAGGAGTGATTATTTCGATATCTGTTCTCTTGGCGAGCTCGATGGTGAAAAAATGGGGGGTTTAGAGGTCGTTGATATAAAAGGTTACAGGGTTTTATGAATTGGCTGTGATTATGAATAAGGTAGCTACCAAGATTAGAGTTTGTTGCATTTTTTTTATATAAATTATTTAGATATATAATATATATATCAATATTCAAATTTCATGGTGATGAATAATTTTTTAAAATCTATATCTATGGAGATTGTATTGAATAAAAAAAAGCAAAGGTATATATATATCTATAAACTGTCATCTCCATTATATGTTCGTTGTCAAAAGGTAAGAGAATTTCACGAATATTATTTTGAACATACAATACAACAAAACATCAGTTTCTGCGAGTAACGAATCAGAAAAATATTATTTGTCTTCGCCTTGATCAATACCCCATTTTCTCCTTAATCTCGTCGAATCTTAAACTCAAATGATTGAATTTAGACTGCATTTTGGAAAGTCTTTTGTAATCTTCCTACTTCTAAAACTGCTTGGACTTCGCTTTCCATTCTTTCTGAAGATGGTGGCCAGCTATTGCACTATTTATTATGTTGTTTGCAGTCAAAGGATTGAATTCTCTAAAAAATATGTAAAAGAGTTTTTTGAAAATAAGGGGAGGATTTTATTGTTGCGATATCTTTAGCATACCTTTGACTCTTCTGAACATCTGAGTGGTCTGAGGGGACGGATTATTGCTGCTTATTATTTACTTTTTCTTCATAAGAATAGTAAAAAAAAATATAAATTATATTATAATTTTTTACATCTTTGATCCGACTCGTGAGATTTAGATTCCAGGTCCTCAACGACCCCAGTGTTAGCGACTTTGATAGCAGCGCCGAGCAAGATATTTAGCAACGAGGATCCCTTGTTGTTCTCCTATTTCTTCGGGATTGTCACTGAATCCTTCAGAATAGTTGACTGTTTCTTTTTTAGAGTTAACAAGTTTCGACTTTCAGGGACCTTGACTTTGTTCTTAGGTTTCTCGATCGGCTTGTACCTCGGAGGAATGACTCTCAACTTGATGACCCTCCAGGGACTTCGAGGGTCTCCAGCTTGAGGAATCTTGCAAGTGAGGAGATTGTCTTCCAGCTCCATACTCCCACAACTCTATGACTTCGCCGACGAGATGTGGTCGGGCTCTTCGCGCTCTTCCTCTTTGAGTTTCTTTGACGATCGTTGCAGATTCTATATTTAAGAAATAAAGACGAGAATGATAGAGTAACATAAAAATACAATTCACTATGAATGCTTCAGAATGATAATTGTCCAAATAGTGCATTTTTTGCATTATTGATGTATTATAAAAAATATACTAATGAATTTGGAGAAAGGTTATGAAGTACAGTTGAATAATTTGGTACCTTTTTGAGCTGGCTGATGTGTTCAGCATAGAGGGAGCTGACGACTCGGCTTCTTTCGCTCCTGCGGATGGGTTGCTGGTTTAAATTGTCTTTGGAGGGCAAGCTAGTCTACATGGGTAGGTTTTTGCTGTTGTCTATAATATATTATCTATTTTGTTTTAAGGATTCTATGTGTATAAATATATATTAAATATTATAGAAAGAAAGAAAGGAAAAAAATACAAAAAATACACCAATTACATCTATTGTTGCTGAATAAATTAATCATGCTTAACCTAATAAAGGGAAAAATTGTATATTTAATTTGACTGATTTGTTCTTTTAAAATAATAAATAAAACAATGCATAGATATAATGTATATTCAAAAAATATATAAAATATATAGGGGTTGAGTATGAAATTTAAAAATAGTATCACATAATTTTTAATTAGCAACGAACCAATTAATAAAAAACACTTTATTCTATTATTGTGCTCACAAATATTCAAAAAACAATAAATTAAAGTTATTTTTGGTTCTAAATTTGTTATCTCCATTTATTTCAAACTACATCACTCGTGAAGGATATTTCAATCGTAAATTTGTGTTGAATGTTACGGATTCTTTTTTTAACAGAAATACATATTGTTAAACTATAAATATTTCATGATTTCTATACTTTCCTTTGACACCCATACATTATTTCTGTAACTCATGATAGAGAAAATACTTCATAAGTAAGTATAAAGAAATCATAGTTAGACACCCAACATTTTTCTGACGAGTCTCTTGATTTGTTGATTTTGTAATTCGAGCAATCTGACCTTTACCTCAAGCTGCTTCTGTTTCTAATTGTTTAGGCTATTCTGTTCGACTCCCTCAGTCTGTATGGAAATATCGACTCCTTTCATTCTTATTTGATCATTTTAATCATTATTTTGTCTCGAATCTAGATGTCTACTTTCATGTTTCTTCGGAGGCTCTGTCTTCGTGAATATGTGTTCCTTCATGACTGACTACCTAGAGATCGGCCAATTAGTTAGCATTTTATCTGATTTAGTCGCTGTAAACATCAATTCTTCTTAGGAACTCAAATAACAATGATTTGTAAAGGGCCCGGCTTTTTTGGAAAACCACGGAGCTTCCTTAGGTACGGATCTGTTGTGCGTGGCTCTGTCCTTATTTTTTGCGTGACTGTTGCTCACGACTCTGTGATGTTTATGAGTGCTAGTCCTATTATTTTCAAGGTTATGAACGTCGTTTCTTTTAGTTGTTTCTCGAGGAATCTGCGCATTGGAAGAATAAGGAACAGGAGGTGATTCTACCCTTTTCGCAGAGATAATGTTGGCATACGATCGAGGCGCTATAATTTTGTGTTGATATTTAGTGGCTACCTTTTTGAGACGGGCATTGAGTTTATTGTTTTAGGTCGGGACTTGGTATTGTTTCCAGTCGAAAGGTTAATTTGTGCGAGATAGCTAAAACTCTAGATCGTGGTTAATACTTGACGCCTAGCAGTTGTTGGTTTTGTGATCGAAATAATGCGTAAAGAGTGTGGGCGTGCTTCTTTGGGATGACTATCTTGAATGCAATTTGGACATTACTTTTCAATACTTAATGTTAAAAAATAAATATATATTTAAAAGAATAGATTTGCCTACCTTAGCCTTACATATTATTTAAATTAGTGTTTGATGTTTCTAGAAAATAAAATATAGTCACTAAAATGTCCTTTTTTATTTGTCTATATTAATTTGGCTTTGCACAAAGTGACAGCTCATAAGAACAGCAAGATTTTCTTGGAATGTTTGTTATTTTGAATATATTAATGATTTTTTATCATAATTGTTAAAAAAACTAATGAAAGATGGAGATTTAAATATGATTTTGGGGCTTTGCTTTAATCCGTTCTTTTTGTAAATATATGTATATATACTGCCAAAAATCAGAATCTGAGTTTCTTGTAGAAGAATCTAAGGTGATTAGCTTTTTCATTGGTCTTTATGTCAGGGAGATTTCTGTATTTATCACTCAAAGTCTTCGAGAGGACCTTGATGGTAGCCTGTCTCTTTTCGCCAGCAATAACTGAGTCGTCCTTCAAATCCTTCAAGTCGAAATCAGTGACAATGTATCTGTTCAATTAAAAACAATCAGAGTTATTTTATTGTTGATGATGAGAGAAAATAGTAAATCATGTGGATTTTTTTTTACCTAGTTGGCATGACGTGATTATGGTTCACGAATTTCACGAAAGGTTTAATTGTGGTTCTCTTGGTGAACTTTCGCTTCGACATTCTTCGGGAGACGCTTCGGGGGTTTCTGGCCAGACCGACGACGAGAGCATGTGCGTACTTTCTGGCTTTGGTGCCTTCATCGTAGCTTCGAATGACGAGACCTTTCTTTCCGGCCTGTCTGCCCGAGGTGAGGAGTACGACTCGACCTGCTTTCAATCTAAAGGGTATAAAATAATGTTTGTTTAATATTTGTAAAAGGTGGGCGTGCTGTACATTTTTCCCATGAATCGATCTATATAGATATTAAAAATTGTTGGTGATTTGTGTATATATTTTTTTAATTACTAATATAATTGAGACGATCAAATAATATGGATTATTATCATATCACTTTAATGTATAAATATATCTATATATCAATATTATCGAGATATGTATAACTTGTATTTATTTATTGCTAATTTACTTTATATTATCTATATATTTATAGATATCAAATTTACTCGGAGTAATATACTTTAATCTCTAACGATTTAACCTCCTTTTTTTTTTTTATGTTGATTATGTTTTTTTTTTTTAATTTTGTTTGATAAATAATAAATAAACAAATTTTTAATAATTAACAGTCTCAATTTTTTTTAATAAATTATAAAAATATCGGAAGAAAAAATACTTTAAAAAATGGATTATTCAAAACACATTTCAAACGAGGAATATGAAGAGTTCAGAAGGCAGACTGCCCAGTTCAACGCTGATGATAAAACTAATCATTCTTGCATGCAATACCTTATGGAATATCGCTACTCTGTTGGGAATGTAAAGCCATATTTATTTTTAAAAATTATAATAATCATTTAAATTGGTCTTTGATTTTTCGTTTTTAGATTCCGTCCGATAAATTAGCAATCATTGTTAAATGTGCTATGTTCATAGCTGAGAAGTGCCAATTTCTTGTGAACCTGAAAGTAAATAGAATATAACACAATATTTATGTTATTCAATTTTTTTACTGACAACAGGGAGAAAAAGTAAGAGGAGTAGGGCTATCGCTGAATAGCATACTGAAGAACAACCAAAACAGTCAAATTGACGATTTCATAATAATCCTAAGAGACTTCCTCAAGAAGGTGAATATTCACGACCCCCAAGTGGAAACAGACCTCAACGAAACCATCAATCGGATCTATTTTCTTGTGGCGTTCCATGCTAAATTCTAACGAACTATTACAAAATTGGAACTCAAGTAAAAATCGGAGTCAGTCGGATACGTCAAAATATTTTCATCATTGGTGTGGCTCTTCTACGTGGACGCGAAGTCCAAGGTGCTCAAAGGCAGTGTGGAGTTGGTGGAGAACACATGCATGCTCGCACACGTAATGTCCTTCTTATTGATCTATGCCTGGGATTGGTGCAGGATGGCCTGTGTGGAAAGGAAGAATTTCTCAGTTACAAGCGAGAAGAAGGAAATTACCCTATTTGTTCAACGATAGATCCTGGATCTATTCCTGATCAAGAATCTAGAGACTTACAGAGTCATCGCTACCAGTTTTGACGACTACTTTGAAGGACTGCTCAACTCCAATATTATTAAAATGAACAACGGCAAGATCGATTTTCTCAGTCCAGAGCAGATCAACCCCAACTACAAGAAGCTCGACTACTCCTACCAGAAGAGGCTAGGCCCTGATGACCTGGACGAGAGGATATTTTTCAAAGATAGAGCCACGAACCTGACGCCTTCAAAAATTACTCCTTTCTCTCGACAGGGGTACGCCAATAAACAACCCAACAAGCTTCTGGCGATGATGGGGAAAGGAGCTGAAAACAAGGAAAATAACTCGAATACCTTCGCAAGTCACAAAATATTGACCTATGAATTAATCTAGAAGTCAGACGCCACTATCGCCAAAACTATCACTCCAGTAGCTGATTTTAAATTTCCAAAGAACATCATCAATTCACCTTCTCTCGTCAAACCGACGTTGATGTGCTCGACTCCCGTAACAACCAGTATGGAAATGTTCAACTATCTCAACGAAAAGTCTCGGAAGCTGAAAGAAGCCAACTACCTTCCCCGAAAATTTGACCCAATCATTGTTGATGCCATCGGTAAGGTTTTGGACTGGGCTTGTGGCGACAATATGAAAACCCGAGATGTGAAAGCCACTCTTATTTATAGTTTCTACAAAGTCGCATTGGAGCAATATGTTGCTGCTAACAACGAAGAACCAACCTAAAACTTAGCACGTGCTTTGGCAGCACTGAGCACAGAATTGGTGTTTTTTGTAAGCAATATAACAACCACTTTCGAAGAGATAGAATCTGGTATGGAGATTGCGACTGCTTTGGACTCTTGGAGAGCTTGTGATTTTTTACTAAAGTTTGACAGGGCCATGCCTGCCACTTTGAAGCTCCATCTCATCGATCTCGATGTCAACTTGGTCTCTCACAAGCTCTGGAAAGATGGTAGGACTCTCGAATTGATCCAAAACTTTGCCAACAATAACAGCAATGTCGAGGGGCATTCATCAAAGAATGAGAACTCGATCATCGACCGATGTTTCAGACGTCTACTCCACCAGATCGCCTTCCAAATCACACAACTTTCGCACATCTTGAGGCTCGATGAACGGGTGTCCGAAAGTATCTTCGACACTGTCAAGCACTTACTAATCTCGCATACCGCGCTGCTGTCCGAGCGGCACATCGATACCATGATAATCTGTTCAATTTACATGAACATGAAGGTCAGTAAACTGGAGACCAAGTTTAATGACATCAAATAGAAGTACAAAGACGCTAACCCGAACAACAAACATCTCCAGGAGGAAATAATTGGTAAGGTATACATGGATGATAACTCCACACTGGATATTATAAAGTTCTACAACTCGGTCTTCGTGCATGTTCTTGGGAAGTTTGTATCAGAACGTTCCCAAGATAAAAGGTACTTAGAAAATATAATATATCTGTCTCTAAAAAAAACTAATTATCTTATTATATAGTGCATTTAATCCTCCTGTTTCCACTGTAGTGTCTATTCTCCAATCACCTCTTCGCGCCATAATTCCTCGCGAACTCAACCTGCACCGCCAAAACCAGACGCGACTCCCGCAAAAAGTTAGCAAGACGCCACAGACCAATTTACTCTATGCATATAATTAAAGTCCAATTTTGAAATACGAACCAGCTGCATTCAAAGGTACCACAATGCACTCAAAACGTATCCTGAACTTCGATGAAGAGTAGAAACTACTCAAGAAAAAAGTCAGTGACGCCCCAACCAAAGAAGACGCTGGCCTTACTCAGGCAGCTGACTTCATCCAAAAAAATTGTACTTATCTATTTTTATATGTTCCAAATTTATATCGTTTTTATGGCTATTTAGATCGAAAACCCCCAACAACCACTCCAACTCCAACGATGTCTCCCATCGGCATGCATAAACGAGATTCAGAAAAGATGATTGCGAACTATGACCCAAAGCCATTCGAGATCAAAACATACGATTCTAATAAACCGAAGATCACAACTTCAACGGTGTCGACAGGACACCAGAAGGCACTGTTTGATCGCCGATGAGCATTATTGATTTCACATCCTTGCATCGTTGATAATGGACCTCACCCCAATCACTATCAATATTAAACTAGTTATTTTGTTGCTGAATCAGTATAATATGGTTATTTTTGTTTGCTTAATTCAGAATAAAATATTAATATTAATTTGATTTGATTCAATAATAATATATTATTTATATTATTATTATTATTTCTTTTTTCATTTGTTCCAAATAGATGGTAAACAATTCATTTATTATACTTGATCGGAGACACCGTTCCCCCTGTTTGTTTTACTGGATTCAATTTCAAATTTGCCACAAAAGCATACAGCTTATGCTTGTTTTTCTCCAGGACACTCTTAAGTTATGCTGATTTTACAGGACGAGTATCTGTTGTCTTTATAGGAGAGGATTATCGATGGGTTTGGAAAGAAGTCGGTACTTTTTTATGATTCACCTCGGTTATAAACTCTTTTGATTCGTTTGAGTTCTTGACTTGGTTTCCTACACCGAATGTAGTGGTCAAATTGTTGCTATGATGCTTTGAAGAATCTATATGTATATGAGTGGCGCTATGATGGTTGTTTTGAGTTTTGTGGAAGTTATCCTTCCATAAAGGTTGGCTATATTTGTTTGTGGGTGGCTGGACTTATTTATCATATTCGTAGGTTCTCAGTCTCTGTTGCTAAATCTTATATTTGTGTTCCATTGACGAATTATTCAGACGTTCGCTCGCTAGCTTTTGAGGAGACTTCCCTTTGGAAATATTGCTCTTGGGTGGTGACCCCCCAAAGTGGGCTGTAGTCTTGAGTCCAAGTCTATCTAGCAGTTATTTCTCCATTCGGACCTTATGTGGCTGAACCTTTTCTTGTGAAACACCTTTATTCAATAAATATTTATCGGTATTGTTCGTAGTGTTACTATTCTTCCTATTTGGTGAAATGTTTCTTTGGTTTGGAGATGGGGAGCGTCGAAGTGCAGTCGAGGCTGATGTTTTTAAAGATGAATTAATTCCCTTGTTTTTTTTATTAGGTGATTGTAGTGAATGAGACTTCTAGTCTTTCTGCCGATCATAAGCGATGAGAATCTAAGTGATAGCTTTGGTCACTTCTTAGATTGTGTTGTAGGAACGCGATGGATGCATATTTTGCGGTAATTTTTTAAAAATATTAGACTAATAAAATAAAATAAAAATAATAAATATTAACTCAGCCAAAAAATATATAAAAATATTATAGATACTATTTTTATATTCGTATTCAAAATTGGATTCAATAAATATCAAGTCTATAATTATATAATTTTAATCAAATCAACAAGAGGTTGGATTCATATTCTCTTGGACTGTTCGATGAAAATCTTGCGCATCTCTTCGAACACCTCCTTTTCTCGGTATTCCTCACATTGCTCCCATTTTTGCCGAAGTGATTTACAAGATGTAAAATGACTTGAGAACGGTATGGCATAGACCATTTTATTTTAAATTGTTCTGGGACGCTGCTTTGAGCAATACAAATACGTGGCGTAATCGTCTTGGCAGTAGTCCTGGAACTTGTAGGGCACGTCCAGCCATTCCATTTCGTCTTTGGAGTATTTTTTGGAAGGTCTATAGTCTTTTTACATTGTTGCTTTCTCCTGTGATTAATATCTGCGATTATTGAATATTGTATTGTTATATGTTATGTCGTTCTTAATAAATATTATATAAAACACTCTCTATAAATATTTTTTACTATTTTTTCTTAAAATATTATAAGGCCTGTAATTATGAATCTGTTTCGATTAGTGTTTATTCGTTTTTGTCGAGTATCTAATTTATTTTTCATTGCGACTGGCTTTTGGTTTTGTCAGACATATTAATAATTGAATCAAATATTTAGGTTTAGAATGCACAAAGGCAGGGTTATCATTCAGGAATCACGTATTGCTTCTTCCTGAGTGCGGGGTGCCTTCCTAGCAATTTCAACATATCTTCAGTTTCTAGCTTCTATCTCGTCTCATCGTCGACCTTTGAAATTTTGAACTCAAAACCAGGGACTGTTTTATGCAGGGTAGGTGGGACAGTTATCACTCCTAGTTACAATAGAAAAAATAAAATAATAATACGCATTGTGGACCATTAAATTATTTTTCTTTTTTTTAAATACCTATCATGAATCCAAAGCCAAATGCTAAAGGCATTAATATTTTGGGGAAGTACGCGTAAGCCACAAACGCGGAATATCCTGCTACCGACAATGAATGGTTGAGATAGGTTCTTTGGGTGTTGTGTGAGCCTGTGACTTGGTAGTACCAGAAATACCAGCCCAATCCCATAGTAGCACCTAGTCCTGCATAAGATTTCAGTTATTTCGCAAACCATCTAACCAATAATTTAAATACGTGTTTATAGTTCGAGAGTGAGGTTTTTTTTTTTAATCAAATTATTATTTATGGATATTATTATGTATTGCTTTTTTATGCTTATTTTGTTACTTTTGATCAGATGTTAATCGCCGGAGCTCTACAAACTTTTTGACATTGTACTTTCTGGATGCGAAGGTAGCACCAAAAAAGAGTGCGAGAGCAGCACCGCCAAATGCGCATTTAACCATTTTGTTGACTTCAAAGTGGTGGTCATGGATGACTGATTTGAAGGTGCCTAGCAAGGTATGGTCCTCGTGATTGGGATGGGAATCGGAGCCTTGAGGATAGTGCTGAAAGCTTTTAACTATCTCGGGATCATATTCTGCAGAGGGTTATCTCATGATTAAATTTGTCTTATTTTTTATGTTTATAACTATATTATATATATCTGAAAATGAATATTAAATAAAAATGTGATATTTTTATATATGAAAACCAGAAATGAAATCATTATTTTAAAAAAAGTATAATATTAGAAAATAACAGTGAATCATTGAAGTGAATAATTGTTATTCTCAACAGTTCTTTGTTGTACCACTATAGTTATTGCCTTAATTGTCTCATGAATTCTATTTCTTTCTTACTTACTTTTCTTTTTATGCACCTCTAAGTCTATTATTTTGAATATAAAAATGTCGATGGCAGTTTGTTTGCCAAACAGAAATAAAAATGTTAGATGATATTTTTTAAAGATTTCGAATAGAAAATAATCGAAAATAAAATAAAATATTGATTAAATAAAAAATTCATTTTTACTTCTAATCTATAAGTGAGAACCCGATAAATGAATAATTCGATTTCTTCAAACAGTCCTCCCATTGAATTGTACAGGTGTCGCTCCAGCTAGATTATTGCTGCATCTTCCCACATTTTATTCCAAGATAATACCAGTATTTACGCAACCATGATTCGATAACTTCGCCATCAGAACCTCCTCCTCCAACAGTAGTACGAGGAACTCTTCTTCCACTACCGCAGACTCGAGGAGTAGTATCTTGCCTTCGTTTAATAAAACTTGGGCCCTCGCCACAGCGGCACTGCCGAAACAGTGAGGGACGGACCAAAACAGAAATACGACCATCGGAGGCCGGTACAAGTTCCCCAAAACAGTGAAGAAGACCAGCACTCAGTTGGAAAAAGTGTTCAGACGAGTTTATCGGTGCATAATTATCCTTCAATCTAGGTTTACATCTCCAAAAAATAATAATAAGGCCGTCCCAACAAATTGAAGACACCAAAGTCGAATAAATCTGCTGGCTCCCTCTTGGAAATTATGAAGCTGGCAATGGAGAAGTTCTAACCTAATATCGATGATATGACCAAAAACAATACCATGCCTCCCTGTCTCACGATGGGCAATCCCCGTGAGGAAGAAGGTTCCAGCACTCAAAACAGGGATATTTTCAGTGTCGATAAAACTGCTTCTAACTTGGAAAAATAAAACTCGATAAGACTCCATTAGAATTATAAAGAAGGAAAATAAATTATTAAACAAGCAAACAATCTGACACAACTTAGAAAAACTGCCCAAACTACTAACTCCATCGTAACCAATAGTAGCCTGTCCAGCAGCGGTAACTCGAAACTAAGACCACAGCTGGTTCCAATTAACCTTGCAGCTCATCAACGCATCACCCTTAAAAATACTCAGTAGTTTTCTCCGTCGCCTGTGGATTCGTTTTACGAACTACAAAAGAGAACACCTGAATTCGTGTCCTAAACCTCTTACAACACTATTCGCCATTTCTAACCAAATATTCCTGCTATTCCCAACAATTAGCGTGCTTTCTTTCAACTTAAATCATAATAGTAGCCAGAAATGACCAAATAAACAAACACGCCAGCAATATTAAAGGCAAATAATAAACAGAAGAAAGATAGTTTGAACAAGCAGCAGAGTTGTGGGAAGAGTTATTTTTAGTATTTGAATCGATTCGGACGTATGAAGGAATCTGATTAGAAAGTAACATCTACCAAAGCCAACCGAAACTTATATGTTCCATGCTAATTGAGAGAATATTACTTGCAAGGAAACGGGGAGTCAAATACAATGCGAAACAAAGCTTCATCCAACGTTCAAAGACACTGAATTCTTCAAATTGGATTGAACATAGTTCGAAAAATGGGTTGCGATTCATAATTGTTTTTAGTACAATATACCAATAAGTAATAAATAATGTGAATAAGTTATAGCTAATATAATGTGTGACGAAATAACTATAAAGAAATATAAAGCTAGTTCCAAGTAAGATTATTATTTTTATAATTGTGGATTTATTTAATGAGACTGTAGGATCAAAAATATAATATATTTCATTCTATTAAAAAAATAATAAAAAAATGGATATAAAAAAATATACTATTATCCTTGAATAATAAATCTTTAATACTTGTTAAAATATTTTTGCTAAAATAAAATTTTATACTAATATTTATATTTCATAATTTTTTACTAATTTAAAAAAAAAAAAATTTATTTACATTTTTATGAATTGGGCATCGCGGAAAGTCATCTATTCAGTAAAACTATATTCGTCAATATTTTCCCATTATCTTATCAATCACCCTTCTTGACCCTTAAAAACCTATTGTAGATCCTTTCCAAGTACACTCTAAATCTCAAAGAATAGCAGATTGATGTGGCGATATTTTCCCAACGTATAATTTTTTGTATCCTGCATTTTAAATATATACTTAAACACAATTTTATAATCGAAAACGAAATTTTTCTTCACAGATCATGTTAAAATTAAAAACATCGAACTTAATCCGGAGGTCTTTCGATCAGAAACCGCAATGATAGAGCTTGCAGAGTGTAGATTGACAAACCTTTAACTGGTGTTTGATATGCACAAGCTATCAGAGTAACCACTGACTGTCAGCGTAGCAGGTGCTGTCGTTATATTGAGGATGAATGAAAAGCGGAAAGAATAAGCTGAGGAGACACACCCCATTTTCAGATACATCAAGGAATACGAGTAATTTATTCGATCCAAATCTACCATGAAACCCAAAGGTAAAGGCCTGTTTTCTACATAAATCACATCGATCAAGCAATGGTTCGTCGACTTGATGGGAAAGAAGCTGAACCTATTCATCCGAAAAGTGGATGTAGCTATCGAATACGGCGAACCCAATAATAAGCGTTACTTTGGAATCAGCTTCGATAGCATCGAACTGAAATCGAAACTGCACATTTCTGAGGATAAAAACGAGCAAGTAGAAGAAAAGTGTTTCTTATTTTAAAATATGGGAATTTTCATTGGGTTCAAGAAGGAGGTGAACTACGTGACCAAGAAAAGCGAGAACCGCGAAATCTGGGAGAAGTAACATGAAATCCATAAAATATACTTTCTCAAAGAATTGTACATTTCTTTGTCACTCATGTGGGACGCCAAGAAAATATCGATCCTCATCAAGAACTTTATTCTAAACTGTTCTCCGTTTTTCCTCAAGGAGGTATCAGCTCTTTTGCGTTTCCTCAAGCCTCTCACAACGCCTTCAAAACCCCAGTTTCTACCATCGTAGGGCTAACGAGTAGAGGTTTTCCCAAAGCACTTCATGAAACTAGGAGCTCTTAAGTGGTGGAAATACGTCTCTTTCAAAGTGTTATCCTTAGTGGGGTAGTCACGAAAGTACAATATACTCTTGAATCGAAGCTTCCGCACCTACTTGTTTTGCATCATATATCAAGAGGTCTTCAATGATCGATCCAACGAGAGCATCAACAACTTCATCTGGAAATTCGAACTCAAGAAACAGCCACTTGAACTCTTGAAGATATACCAGTTCGCCTACGAAAAAATAGCCAGTATTCGAAACTGTAACGATGAAGAGGAAGATAAAGAAGGACGTGGGTTTATAGGATTTATCAGCAACACACAATCTGTTTCCAAGGAGATTAAAAATTTGAAAAAGCCACTCTTTTTTAAAGATGTTAGAAAAGCCGACTCAGTGCTTAATATTTAAAACGGCCGATCATACATACAAAAACTCGAGATGTAATCATTGTTTAAATTTGACATAAAAGTTGAATTGACACAATTCAATATTTTCCTGACCAATCACGGACTGGTCGATGACTTCAAAAGACTCCTGACTCAGGAGCAGAAATTCAGGAAATAGTTCAGCTATATGCACAACTACACAAAGATGCTGCAGCAGATGTACAGCAATTTCATGACCAAAGCTATGGAGGAGCTGTCGCTGCACGGCACAACAAAAGACGAAATCAAAGAGTGGAACGTTAAATACTTCCGGGGGCTAGAAAAGTGCTATGGGGAGATATAAATGACTGGCGCAGTTGTAGAGATCAAGACTAGTGAGATGACAGTGATGAAGGTATAAAGTTTGAGAGTCATCGACCACAGTCCATTATGCTACTACAAATAGTTCCTCGCAGTCAAAGATCTTGCGTTCAGACAAAGTCAGGTCTCAAAGTCTGTAGTTGAGGACAACTTTCACACATGCTAAAACAGCATTTTGATAGAGCTTGAGTCCTGCAACTGTGTTTTGTTGAAGCCATTCTTAGAAAATGTCGAATTCATTTTTCGACAGGCAACTTTAGACATCAACTCTCTTAGTCAGTAAGAGGAAGTTTATGAGCCTACAATGAAATAAGTGCTATACAGCAAATTGCTTCCTTCTAGCCACCTGAAAAGCATACGCAAAACCTCCACTTCCTTAAATTTAAAAAAATTTAATGTTCTCTTGCCAATCGACTATGCCATCCAAAACGATATTTTGGCAATGAAGATAATGGGAATCAAAATCGACATGCTCAGTCATTTAGATTAAATTTCTATAAAAAGCACAAAGCTGCTCTTCACAAACACCTTCGAGTGGCTAAATTAAGATAATAAATACAAAAGAAAAATAATGGAATTTTCTAAGGAAAGACGTAATAGGATTAGGGAATCGGTCATTGTGAGTCTTGGTAAGATGTCAATCACTAAAAAAATGGACAGAGCCAAGAAAAGTAAAGGAACAATCCAGTAACCTGTAAAGAGTACCAAAAGTTCGAAAACTTCTCCATTTTTCGAGCCTCTTGAAAAACGACTTTCTAAAACTCTATAAAGTTTGGACCTGGTTATTCCGCTAATTGTTGTCCGGATCAGTCTAAAGTAATTATTTTCCCTAAGTTATCTTATCAATATCTGGTCAGTCTCCGGTCCCTCAGCAGAGGTCATCCTCCAGCGCCGACGTATCATTAAGCGACGGGCAGACCACGATAATCTCAGCGATGACGAACGTATGTTGGGTAGTATTCTCGTTAATCGCATGAATATTAATGTTGAAGGCATTATTCTCTCAATGCTGGTCATTAAAAAGCCAGACGATAACCCAAATGTGAAGACAGAGGATAATCTGTTCTAGGTATTTGTGAACAGCATATCGCTTTAAAAATATGGGTACGTCTTTCGTACCTCTCTGAAAATAGGGGTGAAGGAGGCTTACCTCAAAAACAACACAAATCATCTTCCCATCAATCGAGATATTATGGACCAATTTGTTAACAGCATGCTTTAAAAAAGCGACAATAAAATTCAAAAAAAGAGAGACAGGAAAGCTGACCCCCTCAATAGTAATTTCACCCTCAACAAGCCATCGAATAAGACATCAAACAAGCAAACAGATTAACTGATATGGATGTTAGAGCAAGGGGGATAATCGATCTCTAACATCATCCAACCTGAATAAGATAAATGTGATGAGTTAAGTTTCGATTTAGGGCTTGATGAGCAGGAGGCTGTGCTCGATAGTATTAACTTTAGAGAGGCAGAAAAGAACGATCTTGAGGGAAAACTAGTCATTTTTACTGACTAGAAGCAGTTTTTGAAAATAAACCTCGAGGACAATCTTTTGACATCTAACAACGTGCAACTTGCCACACTCACAGTGAACGCGTCACCCATCAACATTATTTTGGAGATGGAATTTTTTAAAAACTTGTTGATAATTATCGATTCCTGTAACACCTACTCGCAGAAAAGGAAACAGGGTTTTTACCAGTTTCTAAACATAGAAGGATACGCCACAAACTCAGATATCAAACCATCCGAAGTAATGGTTTACGAGAACATGGAGTCTGAATAAGATATGCTGATGAAAGACTAAGATGTACTGATCGATATTAGACAAACCAAAACCAAAAAATCCACAATCATTTTGAGTAGAGTTAATTTAATGATTTACCACAAACAAGCTATCTGCTACTGTATCTCAGCAGCCGACATCCGAGTCTCCCAAGACTCCCACTCACTTTATGATATCTTAAAAGTGAACATAAGCGATATATACCTCATAGACAGTCACCCACATGCAGGTCCTTGGCAAAAAATACTTGCCGTGAGTTCCGACGAATTCTTCTTCCCTACCGAGTCGCCTTTTGCACAACAAAAATAACAGTAACAGAAAAAGAAAAATGTCAAGACCGAAAACTACTTCTGTGAACCTTCGAAGCGATCTGAAGTAAGGGGAGACATGAAAGATAAGGTTCCTAAAGCCTAACTGGAAATCCAGCTAAAAACCTATAAGAACAAAAATCTCAGGTAGAAATACAAATGCGGAACTTATATGAAAATAATGATGAATCATTCCAAAATAGTATTCCTAAAAAAGAAAGTAAAAGAACTGGTAAACTGCATAATGTTTATAAAAAACACCCTCTCCACTTCCAAAACAACTTCAGAAGAGCCGGCGGATAATATTACAGATTTCGCAGTACAGGTCGAAAGTTCTCCGTTTCTGTATTGGATTGAGTTTAAGGACACTGAACTGATAATTCCTCAGAATTCACTCAGCGAGACTTGTTTGAGGGCGAATATAAAAAGGATCGTCATCAGCAATCATTCGAAGGAAATCGACAAGCAAGACATACACCAAACGCATTTTGCGGAGAAATAAGAGGCCTTGAGTTAGTTCAGTAATGCTTCAATGTATGAAACGGACGAAGTCAAATAGCACGCATCCTAAATCTTTGAAGAGTGTTCTAAGCTTAACGAAGAAGAAGTAGTGTTCCAAAGCTTTAGGCTAGATCCGGACGAACTGGCGGAACAATAAGGTATCTTCATAACTCTCCATAGCCTCATTATTCCGAATACAATGGCTAGACAGCCTTTTCTAAACATCCCCAGCATGTCCGCATAAATAGACACAAAGAAAGAGACGAGGATCGATCTTAATTTTGATACTAGCCTATCCCCGCTCTCTGTTTGCGTGATAGAGTCACAGTTCGTGTCTTTAATCCGTATCAGCGAATAAAACATGTGTGAGTTCCCTTTAGTGTTTTAAGACATCCCCTCTGCCCCCAACGATAACATTGGATCAGTTACCTCTGTCAAAATAGGAAAGTTAGACTTCATCATGGAAAGCGATACCTACAATATGGCGGTTCACGTCGAAAAGCTATCGGTTGTCGCCACTATGTTTAACAACAACTCTAAAGATATAGAAGTTGCAATCATGGCCTTGGAGATCGAGAACTTGGATGACAAAACTATATTTTTGTCCATAGGGATGACTGAAAGAAAGCTCGAAGAGCGGGAGCCATCAGATCAGGAGTTTAGTGCCGATAGTAAAAATGACATCCAAGATGCCGACTTGGATAACCTTAACCACAACCATGCCATGGAGGACCAATAAAAAGATGCATATATCGCTAAAATGCATTAGATGTACGGAATAAAAAAAGGAATTTGGCATGAAGGGGTTAAAGATGCCAAAATAGAATAAACATCAGTATTGTCAAACAACAGCATCGAGAAGAATTAAAACCAAAAAAATTATGTTCAGCTCTATAACTATCTGAAAAGATTGGCTTGTTGTTGCTGTCCTGTCAAATCAGAAAAATCAAAGAAGGTTCTTGTAGGAGAGCCCATAGTCTCCCCCGAAGTTATCCTGAATATGGGAGAAGCTTTACTTCTTGAACCTGTCGCTGCGGAGGGGGTTGGTAGCGAACTCAATAAGTCTATCGTAATTTAGAACGAAATTAGTCAAAATCAAAAACAAATTTCGTTTATTTAAAACGAGAAGTAGATTATTAGGCTCAAATATTCGAAGAATAATCCTGTGACTGCACACAAAATCCAGCAGAAGAAGCTTCGCCAACATTCCTTCAAGATGGCAATGCATGGTTGTCCAAACAACTAAAAAACGATGCACCTCTCAATCTCAAAGTTCGAAGTGGCCATCACAGACTCGAAGGAGCTGCTTCATCTCATATTCTTCATAATTAAACCTTATACCACTGTTAACGAGAAACTTAAGCAGCACAATAAATTTAATAATTTCGCTCCTTCTTATACGTCGATAAAACTCGATAAAGCTAGTCTCATTATAGGAAAGCCACTATCCGGACGAAAGATTCAATAAAAATTCATTGAAATATCCACTGACATGAACATGACGATGGAGAATGAAGGCGATACAAAAAGAGGGCCTGGGATGAGCCGGATGATCATGGACTGCGTGGCGAAGATGAAGTTTGTGAGAGAGTAAATTCGGAAAAAAAGAGATTAAGTGGCAATATCTAACCAAATTGCTTTACATATGGACCAAAGTACATTTATTCCAACGTTCGTTCATAAAGATGTCGAGTTCAAATCAATGAAAAAGATTGTATTAACAGGCTAAGGAAAAGAGGTCCTAATTAACATTCCTATTAACCACTTGAAATTTATGCAGCAGATCCTAGAGTCTCTAACCCAAAGCTCAGCCCCCAAGACCGACCCTGTAACGATAGAAGAAAAAGTCGAAGAGTCGGTAAAGACGTTGGTCTGCCTAATGGTCGACGACATCTCGATTTTAGCACCCAGAATTCGATTGCAACTGTTACGCGGCAAGGAGAAGCCCCTCATTCAAGTTTAAGTTGCCAATATATATCTAGAAATCAGCAAGATACAAAACCCCAAGAGTAGGACGTCCTGTACTCGGCTCTACGCAACGATACTAGGAAACTATATGAACACTCGCAACGCAGTGATGGAGTCAATGATAGAACCTTGGAAGTGTTCTGCAAGAATAAAGGAAGTTCTGAAGAACCAGCGTCTAAATAAGGTTTTGGAGCTGGGAAGTGCAGGGGGAAAGAGCGACAAGTCCAACTCACTTAACATCAATATCTCCACATCCTTGATGGCGGTGCTCAAATAGGTTCAGACCCGTTACATCAGTGCAAATGTGTAAGAAATGGATGGCATGATCGATCTGACCCAGTTCGGATGCAATTCTTTGCTGGAACTCTAGACCTCCCGTGAAAACGAAATTCTCAAACAATACAATGTCAAGCGACACATCTACGAAACCTTTTTTGGCAGAAAATTCGTGAAAATAGATATGAAAAGACCAGAAAATGAGGAGAACTTTTGGAATATTAATATGAGGAAATGGATCGTATGGCACTCATTCTTCGACGGCCGAAAAGGCAAAAAAATTACCCATATCCGCTCCCCATACCGTATTCAGAATCTCACGAGCAGGGAAATCACGGTTGTGTGCCGCCACCCAAAAAGCAAATAACCTAGAGATTGTCGATCAAATATTTCCCGTGGCGAGTCATTCGCCATCCCCAGTGATGTCTACAAGATGGACTATCTGATTGCGTTGGCAATAGATAATGATCAGGGTTAATTTCATTCGGCACTCTATCTCATGTGTGACTATCTCGAAAAAAGCTGTTTTGTAGAAATATTAAACCCGGCCTTCTCGGACCGCTTCGGTTCTCTCGCAAGCCAACAGTCTAAAAGATTCATGAAAAGCACCGACTATGTTTTTCATGTTGGTAATAGGACTCTCATTGGAGTATGTGTGAAGACCTTATGTAGATCAAGCACTTTTGACTAGAAGGAGGCAGCTGCAGCTGCGGCACGGGGACTCAAGCCACTGCTCGGAATGAGCAAGGGGGATACAAACAATAGATAAGGGAGCGCATTGGAGGAGATATGCTGTGATACGTCCATAATCATCATCCCTCCCGTTATTTTAAAAAATTAACTTCCGATTTCAGTGCAGTTTTTCGTGAACGAAAAGGAATTTCTCGTGCAACCCTATGAAGAAAGGCCAGTCATGGAGATTGGAAGGAAAAATCTCAACGAGACAACCCTCGAGCTCTGTTTGTATAAAAATAATCCCAGAATCAAACTGTTTGAACAGAAAGCCTTTGATGAGGGGGATGAACAGATTGATGACTCTTACACAATCAAAATCCAGAAACTCACGGAACACTCGAGGCTTATCACTTTACATACTACATTCATCTTAAAGAATCTAACCCATTAAAATTTTACGCTGCAGTACAATAAACAATTTAGAATTTTAGAGAGTATGGCCTGGGAATTCCTGAGCGACAGCCGAGGCATGGAAGTAGTCAACGAGAAGAATAATAACGCGGAGCTCGAACTCTACAAGGATGGAGTTGGAACAGCTAAATTTTATTTCGATAAACCTGTGCAAATCATAAAAGTAAAAAAATATCGCAATGGGGAAGAATCTGGAGCTGACTACAAGGACGAGATCGACTAGAATGATGAAACAATTGAAAGGGGTTGCTGCAGATACTGCGATGGGCAAAAGGTGATTCGGACTAACAAACAATTTGAGGTAATCGAAATAGTGGTCAAAATTATGATAAGTCTTTCAGACCTGAGTAGGACGGTTCTATTTTTCTATCGATACTAGATTCTCAATGAATCGAGATCTGATATCTTCCTGTTCCACCACAACACGCTCCTCTTGAAACTCGAGCCACAGCAACACCGACAGCTGAGCTATTTTTAAAGCAACTCCGAGCTCTTCAGAATCGGATACTACAAAAACGATAAACTATTTTTCAGCCAACTTTTCAGGATAGATGCCAGTAGGCAATTCACGGTCAAGATAAAAAAGGACACACACGAACTCAAGGCCAAACTATATCCCCACGAACGCAACAATCTGTTCCGCATAAATATTACAGAATCCAAAGATCTCTTATTCGTGAAGATCAAGAACTAAGAAGATATTGAAAACTTTTCAATGTTCCTAGAAAATGCGACCACCTACCCAGTACGCATCATCTAATCGGATGAAGACTTCGTTGTCCCACCAAGATAAAAGATCCCTTTTTTCTGGTCGAATTTGGACTTTGAGAAGTCGAATGTCATTACTGTCGAGATTGAGGGAAGGAGAAAGACTTATATTATGAACCAGACTTCGGATTTCGACCCGATCAACATCAGCGACAACAACTCAGCACAGCCGGTCGTCAGCAGTACTTATAAAAGAGGGGTTGCACTTATCTCATACAAGGAGTACCATGGCTAGTATCTGGTGGTGTGCGACGTGCTCATGCAACAGCTGAAATTGCATTCTATCCCAGGACATCACCTTTTGGAAACAATTGATATGAATAGAGCTACCTTTACGAACAGCGACGCTAAAAAGGCCTATGTCTATCTGACAGGCAATGTGTCTCTGTCTCTCGCAGTGCAGTCTACATCGTAGCTCGCCAGTTGGATTGAAATAGTCAACAACTGCTTATCTCTGAAGGCTCCTCATCGCATATTGTTCACGGTAGAGTCTGACAAGAAGTCTCGTGTCATCAAGCTGCAAGAGATCAAGGGCGATCGACTGGAAATGGTACGCAAGTCAGAAATCTAGGTTTATATGAAGAATATCAACATCGCCTTGATCACTTCTGCACCCAGCTAGCTGATCCTTCTCAACGTGTCTGGAATCCGTTATTTACAAACCGAAGAAATAAAAAAATCAGCTAATGACAATCTAATCTTTGTCCTTTACGAGAGGATGATCCGAGTCAGCAAGATGAAGATCAACAACCAGATGGAGGATACCATAAATCCAGTAATCTTAGCACAAATAAAACGATCATAGTTTCCTTATTTGGAGTTCAAGGCAACCAAAAAGTTCTTCGTAAAGTCCGACCAAGATTTTCAGGACCCCACCAAAATCCAGGTTGATCAGAGTCTAAACCACATCAATCACTTTGTTTTTATCACGATATTCCTAGATGAGACAGAGATCATGGTGGATAGCTTTATGGTGATGGAACTACTTAAACTCAAAACCGAAATCCAAAAGATCAACGAAATGTACACTCTGGATAGACTTGAGGGGATTCAAACCAGAAGGACTTTGGCCTTGAGTGATTACAAGCAGGCTGCGGATCTCGCAGATATTCGATAGGTCAATGATGATGCCGAAAAACTCCAATAAATATATATCAACTTCATGAATATTTAACCAGTCAAATTCACTGTTTCCGTTAGTTGGAACCTAAGTGAAAAGGAAAAATTCAAAGGATAGACCCTCCAAGTGCTTCGATTAATGCCCTTCGGAATCTAGAACGCCACGATTGAGCTCAAGTCTTTCACGTCCTATCACATCTTCGAAAACAGACAAGTCCTCTTCAACAGGCTATTTAGATACTACACCGAAGGAATCGCATTGCAGGTTCTTAGAAATGCAGGTTCTTATGATTTGTTGATGCCGTTGCGGATAATCAACGGAGTGGGGTCTGGTGCAAAGAATATATTCTATGATCCCATATACACCCTCTATAAAGAAAAGGAGATTCAAGCGTCGGCGAGTAAATGTCTCGAAGGTCTGCTTAGCTTTATCACATTCCTATTTCTCTTTGTGTTTAAGGCGTCGGAAATCCTATTCAAGGGATTGGCATCCCTTACCTTTGACCGTCAATACATACAGCGAAGGAATAGTTTCCGCAAACAGACAATCAAGAGTCCAAGATCAGGGTTTGTTCATGGAGCTAAATACTATTGGAGTGTTATCGGGGAGGTGGTTAAAGATTTCATCGATAAGCCAGTGAACAGCGTCAGATAACTAAAGGCTCTCGGGCTGATTGTAGGCCCTATTTATGCGCTTCTTGGCATAATTAAGTTATTAATTGGTCCGTACGACTGGCTTTGTGCGATTGTTCATGGCTTTCTGAACATCGGGAACTACGAAGAGAAAGCAATGAATCGGAGGAGTAGACCAGTCCGAATATTTCGCAAAGGAATCATCAAGGAGTATAATTACGATGAAGCATTGGCGCATGAGATTATGAAGAAGCATAATATTGAAATGCTGAATAATTAGTAAATAGAGTTTAGCTAGGAAGTGACTCAGGACAAGAAACTCTCATACTACCTGATCTCAAACTACAGACTTATCTACACCACTGTAATTCTTTTTGAAATAAACAAATATAACTATATTACAATAACAATATGTTGCTTATTTTATAGGAAAATCTTGAATCAATCATAATTCAACTATACAAAATCCAGTCTGTCAAGACAACAAGTGAAGGGAACATATAAATCCTTCTCTAAATCCCAGAATAAGTTTCCTACTATCTTTTCAAGAGAAACAAAACAGACTACTTATTCAAATTGCGTGATAAAGCTGCCAGCGAACGAATAGTGGCCAAGCTGGAAGAAGTAATCCTCATGAATAAGCGGAACATGGTGGACAAACACTCAAATAAAAGTGAAGAATTTCTAAAACTGTGATTTATTACATCAACACAATCAGTATGTCTTCATATAACTCAATGTCGATGTATATATTTATAGTTTATAGGGATATAAATATATGATTGTTTTTTAATTAGAACTAGTTTCGAGATATTTAATAAAACTAAATGAATTATTATGAGATTTGAGACTGGAAAGTAAGGTAGTCATGATTGATGACTCTGACTTTGAGCATTTTAAACCGTTAATAAACATGTTTTAAGTATAACTCCTACAACAAATACGATACTGTTTGTAGTGGAAAGAGTATTTAAAAACTCAAGTTTATAACAATATGAGTAATTCTAACATATCTAAGTAAGATATCAAATATATCCGATTATACTAACATTTTATAACTGGGTCTTGTTTATAAGTTTATAAAGTTTATAAGTTTTGGTATGATTTTTTTAAAAATATTATCGATAAATCGACATAACCAAATATATCTATCTTTTTTAAATATTAAAAGTATCTTTCTCTGAAAAATTATATATTTTTATAAAAAAACATATTTGGTAAAGTTACAATCTAAAAATATACAAATTAAAATAAATCAATACATACAAGTCAATGCTTATATATTTTTGAAGAAATATAACTATTTTTCAAAAAAACATATCAGACATCTTCTCCATAAACCGTCATCACTTATCTGACTGTTTCTGTTTTAAATATAATTTCAAATAATCGTTTCTAGAATCATCAATTTGATCACTTTTTTATAAAATAAATGATCCTTGAAGATAATATTATTTTTTTAAAAAATACTATTAAATCAAATAATTATTATCTCTATTATCTATAAATTAAAGTTAAACACAAAACAACCCAATAAAAGTAAAACTAGAAAAAGTAATAATAAATAAAATAAAAATAAAAAGAACCGAAAAAATAAAAATAAAATACTTCGAAAAAAAGATTATTACAGTAAAGATTCTACCAAATGAACTTAGAACCGTCTCTGGGGACACATTCGTAACTAGAGTGCAAAGAAGAACCAATATTTCCTGAGTTAGGTTTTGTTGAAACAGGCAGATACCCAACATAGGCCTCAACTCCAAATAGAGACACTAGTGCTTTAATTCCGAATCGTTCGATCGCAAACTAACTTAGTACAAACACTTTTGCATACTAATATTCAACCAAACTGCTCGATGTGATCGAAAGAGAAGCATGCACTAGTGAAATGGAGGAGGAGCAATAATATCGAAAACTCTCGTACGAGATCTGCCTCAATATCAGACACACTCACTACGAAGAGGAACAATATGGTAATTTTTATCCAAAATCCGAGCTACCCAGTAAAAACATGATTCAGGACGAAAATGAACAATATTGCTTACATCTTTCGTAGTTTTCGGAAGACATTCATGCCGATTCGCTGTCAAAGAGTTTCGACTATCCATCCAACCAAAATTAAATTGGCTAAAATCTCGGAAACCATATGGGCATCGGGTAGCTATTCGACAGCGGCATTGTTGGAATAAAAAAGAAAGGAAGCGTCGACTTTCTACGATCAACAGAGTCAACGACCTCGATACTGGACAATATAAAGTATGGCAGATCTCTAGAAACATTGGATTTATACATCCCTCAGAAAATGAAAACGTGCAGGTCGACAGTCTCGAAGCGAGGCCGAACTCCGATTACGATATAAAGATTGTCGGCTAAGCTCTAATCTATGAAGGAGATAAATGGCGGGGTATCTGGTTATTTGAATTAAACCAGGCTGGAAAAGATCTAAAGATATCGGAGAAAGAAATAGTCGAGGAAATGGGGTAAAAAGATAGCTTATGAGTGCAGGAAGAGGGTGGCGGATTCGAGGCTGAGAATCAAAGGGAGGTTCATTAACCTGAAGGAGGCCTCGACACTATTGGGTGAGGATATGACGGGTCTCGAAATGGCTGATATTAAAATAAGGCTATAAGCACAACTCACGCTGAGCCAGAATGAAAAGTGAGATCATAGACAAAGGAATGATTGAGATAGTCATTTAACTTTTAATCTATGCATTTTTACTTGAGTTTTTTTTATCTATATTAAGAGTATTTTATTATAAATACACTTTATGCAACTCATTTTTTATTGAGTATTATTTTCATTTATCTTCAGTATTTATTAAACAATATTTAGTTCTATTTAATAATAATCCATCACAATACTGTTTTTCTTTTGAGTACAGTATATTTATATATAAAATAATAAATACCAGTTAGATAAAAAATAAATAAATAAAATAAACATACACTATGGAAATACAAAGTGATGAATATAAAAAAACTGAATCTAAGTTTACTAAAAGTTTCTACATTGGTGGCCTTAAATAAAGATACATTACAATTAGTAGTTAGTTCGACTCCGGCAATATGACAGACCTTAAGCAAGTTTCGGAGTTCGTTTACAGAATCAGTTCATGTGAGGATGGAAAGGGTACTGACTATCAGAGCAACACCAAAAGCTGGTTCTACTTCAGTGTGGTCGGATATCCCCCAAATACGGTCGGCAAGTTTCTCATCAGCAAACTTAACATACTTTGGAGTTTTGTAGGGGTATAACATATGTTTTTTCTAGCAAAATTCCATTTTTGAAAACTACATAAAAATCTACCCTTATTATTATCATTAAATATTGATAGAGCAAACAACTTCTTGGGTATAGAGTATGTTATCACAGTTCTCTCAAAAACTAATGGCTTAAGCTAGAACAACCCAGCTTAGTTTACGTAAAAAATAATAAAAAGAATATTCTTAATTGTTTTTTTGAATTCATCCAATATTTAAGCAAAATATAATATTATTTTTATTTAAACCCAGCTTAACAATAGCAATTAAGTGTAAATCCAAGTTAACTACTCATTTCAATAAGACACCGAAGTGGTGAAGTTTGCGCTAAGCTACCCTTATGAGTATAGTCGGTGTGAGGATTGGGTGAACAGTCTCTATAAGATCTACCATGATGACGAGATGATCCAGTTTGATAAAGAAGTCATCATCAAAACTCCACAAAATCGCAACATTCATCTCATATCAGTTACGGAGAAAAAGACTTTAATTTCTGGCAAGACCTACTAAAGAGAGAGCAAAATAGATCCGCTTTTATTCTAAGAGTAAACCAACCCACCTCGTCCACTCAAGTAACCCATAGCAAAATAGTCCAATATAATTAATCGAACCCATTTTTATGTATTATTTAGAGACAAGAAACCTGTAGTCCTTATTTCAGCCAGAGTGCACCCTGGCGAAACTCCTTCATCTTACGCTTGCGAAGGAATTCTTAAATTTCTTCTTAACAAATAAGATTTGAGAAGTCAAATGCTCCTCAAGCTCTTCACCTTTAAAATCATCCCAATGCTCAATCCAGATGGAGTATATCACGGCCACTATCGCATGGATATTTATGGACAAAATCTGAATCGATATTATACAACAAATACAAATCCCACCAAACAACCTGCAATATATGCCCTCAAAACTTTAATCGAACACTATTCCAAAGAAAACAGACTCATGTTCTACTTCGACTTGCATGCCCATCCCGCTCGCAAAGGCTGTTTCATTTACGGGAACGCCCTGCCAGATTTTGTCGCACAGGTCGAAAACTATCTTTTCTGCAAATTATTAGCAATGAACACCAAATATTTTTAGTTCGCGTGCTGCAACTTTTCCAAGAAGCACATGAAACTGAAAGATAGATTCGAGGAACTCACTAAATAAGGCTGTGGGAGAGTATTTGCCTATCGTTGCTCCTCCATCGTGCACTCATTCACTTTGGAGCTAGGCTACCATTTCACCAACTCGCTTAACGAAATAAGTCCAATTAGCAACCCTGACTTCACAACAGCCAATGCAAAGACTTCGACTAGTCTGGGATACAAATGCGTCAACGAATCTGTCGACGATAGATGCTACCTCAACATCGCCTCCTTCGAAAACATGGGATAATCTCTCCTCGTCTCTATCTTGGACTCATTCCAGAAGAATCCATTCGGGAGGGTTGCCACTTCGGAGTTCGTGACACTTGAGAACCTTCGGCGGACGACGGCATACGAGGTTTTCCACGAGGAAGAGAGGTTCCGGATGTATGAACTGCATACTTACAGCAAGGTACCAACTTTATTATTTTTGTTTGTTTTATCCTAGAGGTCAAACACATCAACGAATTAATTGAATAATCGTTTTACTCCAAATATTCCAAATACATGAGTCTCAAAGAGCATTATCCTGAAGTCATCGACTGGCCGGCCGTCGTCAAAAAGCAGACCATTGCCCACTCTGGAAATAATAACACTAGCATTCTATCGTCTTTTTCCCCCGAGAAAGACAGCAACGCCATCAATGAGAAAGCCGGAATGATACATCTTCAAGAGTATACGTCAGAGAGAATTTCGTTACCAGAGAGTGGCTTAAGATCGAACAAGCATGCAAATTCTCTGCGGGCCAACCACCAAGCCAGGAGGTTCAGCCTCAAGGCCAAGAGTTCGTCTGCCAAGAAGGAAGATACCGAGAAAGAATAGGAAAATATAGACTCAGGTTAGTCCTCAGACGACGACGAAGTTCTAATGATTTCGTAAATAAACTCCCCCCGTAAGAAACATGTGAGCAGCGGTATTGGTAATATCAGTGCCATTAATGAGTCGATGCTATTTGAGAGCAGCAGGCCAGTAAAGCAAATAAACCTCACTTTCCAACAGAATCTCATGTTGTTACCCCCAGTAAACTCCCGCTCGCCTTAATCCCACTCTATCCAACTTGTCACAGCTGGATCCTCGAAAATTGAGAACAACAGTGCGACTAACTTCATCAGTTCCTCACCTTCTGAAACAATCGAGCCGGGGTACAGCTTGAAGGAGGAACTACTAAAACAATTTGAGCATTTCAAGAAAGAGTTCAAGGAATAATTCAGCAAAGTCATTAAGAACGAAGTGGCAGACCAAATTAATAAGAATAGTTTCGTAAGGAACTACATGAAGAACAGGAAGCATGGAGAGCTCAACAAATGGAGGAAGAACAAGTTCATGGCGATCACGTAAAAGGAACTCACAGTCCAAGCCATTCGACCAGAGGAGAAAACTCGGTTGAGTGTTCGTCTGCCTTCCATCAGTAAGTCTTGATTTTTAACAAAAACAACCCAAGAGTGATTTTAATATTACCTCAATAAATAAAATAGTAGCAAAAAAGTCCTCCTGTTCCTAAACATTATGTTTTTTTAATTTTGTAATTTCCAAAAAGATAAATACAATAAAAAGGAATATAGACAGTTTTTTTTTGTATGTTGAAATCATGATTTTAGTAAGTCAACCAATTTACTTTTGTTGCCGGCCTTATCTTTGAACACAAATTAGAATTTCTCGTTGGTGTATTTATTAGTTTTCTCGTTGTAGCGAGACCTTAGGTAAACGGTTCCTTTCTGGTTATTCTCGCCATACACTTGCACTTCCACGTCAACGAGGTCTCCTACCTTTCCGCCCTTGTACATCTCGTTCCAGTTCAACCTGCCCAATGCCTTGATTTGGGGGTGAGCATAGAAAGTATTCTTAATTTCGTGCATAAACACCGAGCCATTCACCGATACCAGAGTATTCTTCATCTTGAAAAGCATAAATCCCATGATTCCGAAAAGTACTCCTACTGCTGCCATCATTCTGTAGCTACCCTGTTTGCTGTAGATGTTGTTGGTCTTTTGCCGAGAATACTGCAATAGCTCCTCTTGTTCGAGAGTGTCAGCCAACTCGTTAAGTTTAGAATGTAGAGTGTTGTAAGTCCATTTTTCCTAGAGAGCGATCTTGGGAGGTTGAGTCTGCGTTGACCCACTAGGCACAACGATGATTTTGCTTTGGTTAGGTAGCTCTGCGATGAGGGAGTTGATACTCCACATCTTCCAGTCTTCAGGCAGTGGAGAATTGTCGTCCAATCGACTGTTGATCTCGGCGATGTGAGACTTGTCTGGAATATAATACTTTTATTTGAGTGCCTTGAGGATCTGCAGCTTTTCATTCTTGAGGCTGCCGAGTTCTGCGCTCAGGCTGCTGATTTCTATTTCTTTTTTCTTGATCAGCTGTTAGGCTTCTTGCTTTTATTTTTTGTTATTAAGAACATGGGGTTCCTGTTTCTTGAGTGATAGCTATTACGTCATTTCGCTTAGTTGTTTCTCGAGTTTGGCGATCAGAGGGTCCAGCTTATTCTTGATTGAGTCTGGCCGATAAATCTCGGAAAGCAATTTACAGTCTGCTTTCAGCTCAGCGCTCATCGCCCCCTTCGGCCCGCTTATGTCATATACGTAAAACAAGTTTCTTCCCTCCTGGACCACTTCCGACTTGGAACTGCCTTTGTACAAAACCGGGAAACCTGCAATCAAAAACAATAAATTGGCAAGAGGATAGATAATGT
This sequence comes from Halesus radiatus, assembly GCA_022606495.2. Lineage (NCBI taxonomy): Eukaryota > Metazoa > Arthropoda > Insecta > Trichoptera > Limnephilidae > Halesus > Halesus radiatus. The sequence goes on along the minus strand of JAHDVE020005925.1, from coordinate 806 downwards.
GGAAGATTAATGCTGGATCAAACTGTTTGGCTTATTTTTTTGTTACCTAATAGCCGTTTAATCTCTGGGCTTCTGCTGAAGAGAACTGTCGACTCGTCGATGACTGGGTTTACGAATTTGTTTTATTTGTAGAAGTTGAAAGCGATATAGCCTGTCACAGATGCCCCCAAGGCACTTACCATAAAATTGGTTTTATTCTGAAATATCCATAGTCTCTTCATTTGTGCTTCACTATTTTTTATAGTAATAATAAATAGATATCTTTTAAAAAATGAGCTTTTCAAAATCTGAATTTTAAAGGTTCTAAAATATTTCATTATATTTCTGTCGATTTAGATAGAGATACATATAAGTAAATAATACCAATTTTATGAAAACTTTGTTTCGAGTAATAGGGAGGATATTGTTTGTAGTCCTTTTATTCACCCTCGCGTTCGAAAAGATCCAGCAGCCATAGCTCTATCGAGACTCTTTTCTCAACGCGTATGACAAAGTTCATCCATTCGTATCTGGGTTCTTACCGTTTCCTTCGAAAGCCCAAGTACATTTTTTTGCTTATATAAAAATAATATAATGATGATTAGTTTGCGACAAAATTATGGATTGTAATTAAAGCCATAGGTATATTGGAAGCTTTTCTGGCAGCATTCATCCTCGTTGGCGACGGGAAAGGTGCGTTTTTGGCAATGATATACTTTCTGGTCCTCGGACTTAATATGTATCTCCCTTTCAGCCGTGAACTTGTGTTAGCGCCAAGTTTCCTACATCGATAAAAAGTATTAAATAATTAATAGTTAACACTTATA
>JAHDVE020005924.1:0-20902 GCA_022606495.2 Halesus radiatus | reverse complement strand
CTTTCCAACCAATGATACCATCTCGTGATGATTACAACGCTTGAATACGTTCAAGAATAAATATTATTTCTGGAAAAATGGTATATAAAAGGATAATAGTTTTGATTAAAATCAATGGTTAATCAGCAAAGTTTGCAAAACTAGTTTCGTCGAGAATATCTATCGCCTGTGTAGGTTCACAAGTTTACACATAAGTTAAAACATCCAAACGTTAAAATTAGCCTTTTATATTTTATAATGAAGTTAAAAGGATTGAGTTCGGACACCTTAACAGAAATACCATAGATTCTTATCACCGAATAGCAACATATACCTCTGATAAATTATTTGCGTAACATACATCAACTTTGAAAGAGCTTTAAAGTAATGGAGAGGACAGACACCAGATGGGATGAAATACCATTAGGTACTTGTTAATTTATGAAGAAGAAGACGATGATGGAACCGTGTCTTTTCCAGGTGCGCGATGACTTCGAGAGTTTGAAGAACTCCCTACACCCGCACTTGTCATCATTAGCTTCTCTGGCCCAGAATACTCCGCTCAGCAGCCTGCCCCAGGTCGGGGGCAATCCTCTGCTAGGGCCCCCAAGCGCCCCCTTCTCCCTACCTATGGGCTTCCCCTTCCAGCACCCCGGGCCCTTCCTGGCGCCGCCCGCCCCCGGAGCGCCTGGGCCCATCGCGGGGCCCATGAACGGGGCGCAGGGCACGGCTCAAGGGGGCTCCGCGTCCTCCAGCAGTTCGGAGGGGTCCACTAGCAGCCAGCAGACCTGGAGCTTCGAGGAACAGTTCAAGCAAGTCAGACAGGTATGTACTCTTTAACTTATGTTCAATAGTATAATAATCGCTCTGATCTTTGCGTACACCTTTCTTTCTATAGTCATAAATCTCCTCTTCTCCGTTAAATTATTTATGAATGTCACATTAAACCAACATTCTAATTTCTCTTTTTTTTTACTTTATATAACTAAAATAGCTTTTGTACAGGAAGTTAAATAATTAAATGTTAAATCATTGTTGTTTTTAACACATTGTGTGACTACATCAAACCATTAAATCTTTTAAGGTTATAATGTTTACGATGTATTAAAATTTGAATGATCAAGTGGGTACGATATTCGTATATCGTAAAATATGCATTCTTATCATAAATAGGTTTGCAAAAATTACAATGTTTAAAGTGGTAGTATGTCAGATTTTTAATTTTATAACCTTATAATTGTTCATTCATTTACATTATTTTATTATAGTTTTCTATTCCATTAATTAATTTTTTTTATTTTAACTCCCAAGGTGTTTAAATAATAACAAGTATTCTGAATTTGCCAATCAAATTTTGGTAACCAATCATTCTTTTGATATGAATAAAGGTTTAAAAAAATTACGTACAAATACAACCGGTTTACAATTTGAAATTTTAGAAATCAGAAAAAGCGTTAATAGTGAATTAAATTTAATAAATAATCAAATTTTTTTTTTTAAATAGTTATCTCTTGAATTTATTTTCATATTAATATTAATAATAAAAATTATTTCTTTTTTAAATTTCTAGTGTAAATTTGTTATTCAATACTTTATAATAATTTATTACCTACCTACTTTAATCAATTTTTGTTTATGTTTATAATTTGTCTATTCTTACATTATTGTGTTCTATTTTTATCATTTGTCTATACTCGATATTATTATTTTTAGTATTCTATATATACCTGATGAAGAAATCATCGCTTTCGTAACATGTAGAAATATGCGTATATTAATAAAGTGGTGATTACAAAGTAAAAAATTTAATTAATTTATTATTAATGACGTCATAAAGTGAACACGAATCTTTTGAAGAATTTATGTATTGTTTGAAGCATGGAAGTAGTGTAAGGAGAATATATGACATGAATATGAATGGGCCGGGATCGCCCCACGAAGACATGGCACGTTGAAGTGAACCAAATACTGGAGTCAAATACCGAGTTGTTTGGCGGTCCGTCCTCTCTAGTTAGTTAATTTGAAAAATTTACAATTTGAGTGTTAACAATATAACATAATAAAAAATAGCATTAGGGTGTATACATGTATTAATCTTAGAGTAATAATGTTAGTCTAAGGTATAGTATATAGACCAGGTTTAGTTACTACTAGGTGGAGATCTACCCTATTATTTACCTATCTATTCTACCCACAATTTTTTAAAATTAAATCTCAATTATTTAGACGGCGTTATATATGACATCATCATAATACCTGTTTTGTTTAAATGATTCATAATTACATTCTTTTAATTCCTGCAGTCAGATACGTGGTACTTCATTGAATTAAAAAAAGGAGTTTTGATAAGCCGACGAACAGACATTCGAAATTATAGCGTACAATTTTGTTTTATTAATAACCAGTTGAAGTGCTCGTCGTTGCCCGGGGCTATGAATGGTTTGGAAGAAAGTTTTGAAGGTGTGACATGTCACCTATACACCTACCCCCCTAACCCTACTCATACTCCTACTCCTACTCCTACTCCTACTCTCACCCCCACGAAAGGGGGATGGGGCGGTTCTTCGAAATATCATGCGGACGGTGACCTTCATATTATTTAGAATATCGTGTGTTCAAAATTTCATCAAACTCTGACTAAAACTGTAGATTTGTATACAAAACAAACAAACCCTGCCCAGGACATTCTTCTTTATATACCGACTGTAAATAGGTATAACCACTCAAACCACACATTTTGGGAATGTTGATTTTAAGTGGTGTGAGAAAATTTTTCAATTAACAATATGGTAAAATCCTTTTAATTGAAAGGGGGCATTTTTCATTCTAAAAACTATATCTTGGTAAACCATCATTATTGTTTTTTTTTAACTATCTGTAAACTGAGTCAAACCTCACATCTCATTGTACTATAAATATAATTGCAATATTTTACATCACTTCAGGAAAAATATGTCTACTCACATGTAAAAATCAAGACTTAAAATTAGTTTTACGAATAGTAAAATATTCTTTTTAATCAAATTTAGTCAAATAGTTTTTACCTATTTACAGTCGATATATTGATTTACGTATACTAAATTCGAAATCAGAATAAGTTTTAAAAAAAAACCTTCGAATGCTATTCTAATCCCCTCAAATAAATTGCTTCTGCCCCCTACAATGAAGACATTATTCGCCTTGTGATTATTTCAGCCAACCGAAGATAATTTGCTATTTATTACACATTAATTTTCATTACGAACACATGCAAGTTGCATCCGTTCTTCAATAGAAGTCGGGACTTATTAATTTCAAATATTCACCTAGTTTATGCTACTATTTTATTCTGCTTGGTTTTCCCCTCTATGGAAATTAATCAACCCAATGCAATAATGATTAGAAGCAATATGAAAATGGTAATTGATTATTGATACTTTTGACCGTACTTTTTTATGAATTTTCTTTTCCCGATGACGTCTCCTATCGGAGGTTAGCAGCTGTCATGCAGTGTTCACCCTACGGACTGCAGCCTGGAACCGCCCAACGAAATGCACTAGTACCAACCGAGTAGATTTCGAAACCATTAGAAATACGTCTTTTTTTTTTACGGAAACACCACACAGGAGACCCTGAGGGAAATAATTTCCCTCAAGGCCTATATCATCTTTGGGTCTACTTCTGCTACGTATCTATTCCAACAATCTTCCCCTGTATTATCGGTTTGATAATAAATAGATAAAATTACTTAAAACTCTGACCCTATCTGTCTAATTTATTTAGAGCTTTGTAGTTTGTGTTAAAAAAAGTTCCACAAAGGTTAAAGCAGTAAGCAAAGAAAACACCATGCATGCATTTAAAAAAATATGTATATTAGTACCGCACAAGAGTCTTAATTGCTCTCAACCGTTTGGAGCCAGTGAGACTATGACACCCTTGGTTAGTTAGGGTTGTTGTGAGGCTGAATGTTGAGGGGAGCGAAAGGAGATGGGGAGAGCAAGTATTTGCCTCTTTAAATCTGGCCACCAAACACGACTAAAGCCATTTCAAGCAACGTTTCGATTCTGAATGGTGGTCTTTTGCCAGGGCGATACTTAAATTATGTATTATTTTTATTTTTATATGTTATTTTTAATGAATAAATTGTGAAATAACACAACTTAAATTTACTTGCGTACGCCGGGATTTGAACCCGCGACCTCAGGATTCGTAACCGAGCATCTTAACCACTCAACCACGAAATCCGGCATATTATAATTAAAGCATTCTGTAATGAAAACACTGTACTATGAAAATACTATGTAATGAAAATACTATGCAATGAAAGCAGTATACAGCGAAGATAGAATATCATGAACACAATATCCAATAAAAGTAGTATACAGTGAACACAGTATACAATGTATGCAGTAGGTATGTACGTACCTATGCAATGAAAGTACTATGCGATGAAAGCACTATGTAATGAACATACTACGCAATGAAAGCTTTATACACTGAACACTGTATGTCATGGACACAATATGCAATGAAAGCACTATGCAATAAATGCAGTATACAGAGAGAACAGTACATAATGAAAGCACTATGCAATAAAAGCAGTATACAGACAACACAGTACACAATGAAAGCAGTAGGTGTGTACGTACCTATGCAATGAAAGCACTATGCGATGAAAGCACTATGTAATCAACATACTATGTAATCGAAGCTTTATACAGTGAATACAGTATGTCATGGACACAATATGCAATGAAAGCACTGCAATAAAAGCAGTACACAGTGAAAGCAGTAGGTGTGTACGTACCTATGCAATGAAAGCACTATGCAAAAGCAGTATACAGATAACACAGTACACAATTAAAGCAGTAGGTATGTATGTTACGTACCTATGCAATGAAAGCACCATACAATAAAAGCAGCACACAGTGAAAGCAGTATGTACGTACCAATGCAATGAAAGCACGAGAATCGTGGCGTGATCGAACAGCTCGAAGGTAATATGAATACTCGGCGCATAATGCAGCTGAATAATAATAATTCTTGATTAAGAAACTGACATAATTCCTCGGCGTCAATAAGTTGGTTGGTGTCGGGACACGCTAGTAGTTTTGCCGCAATATCGACTCTAAGTCGGGCGTGAGCGTGTGTGGAGTAGGCAGTATGTGAATCGGGGCCCGTGATTGGCGCGATTATTTTAATTAAAGAGGTCGCCATCTTACTTTTTAATGGCGCGCGATTTCCGCCGGAATTATTCTTTTTTCAAATTGCCCCTTCGCAGTGCAATTTCGCGCGGAGATCGCAATTATTATTATTTTGCCATTTTCTCCGCTGGTTTTGACTATACCCCGCTAAGAAAAGGAAAGAAACACAATGGGGACTGAATATTATATTAATTAGGTTTTTGTTTAGTTTTTTTTTAAGTATTTCACTTCTAGCGCTTAATCACAAATCCATACCTACTAATAAAATACGGTGACCGGATAATTCAACACACGTAATAATCGTCACACTTTTTAAAAAGTCGTTCAAAGTACGAAAAAAAAACTAGTCCGAAAACCTAACGTAAAATTAATTTATATATTTTACTATTGATTAATATTATTATTATTTTTAAATTAAAAAAAAATATATAATTCGATTAGGTTAGATTAGGTTTTCGAGCTAGTTTTTTCTTCTTTTTTTTTCGTAATTTTTTAGTGACTTTATACCACTTTTAAAAAGTGTGCTGATTCATACGCGTGTGTTGATTTATCATGAAAAGATAAAATACACTACCTAACTTTGCGATATAAAAAAATAAATTTATGTAACATGTTTACTAGAAGTTATAAATCTAAAATAGTTTACCTAGACATTAAAAAAAAGCAAAATAAACTTAACCCCACCGATTTCATTAGATTCTGACCAAAATTAATACGAGTGAATAATATAATTTCTGAAAAGTTCTCTGTACGAAATGAAAAGGACTTATTACCTGATTTTGTACTTGTGTACCTGTAATACTTAGCTGTCAGTGGTTTGAATTGCACTATGACCAAAGGTAGGCTGTATGTAGTTTTTCATATTCGGGTTGAATATTTGAAAATGGTCATTTTATTATGATTTATTTTGGGAAGCGGGTATGGGTACCGCCACCCCGGAAACCGTTTATTGGATGACCAACACCTCTGCCATAGATCACCCCAAATGGTTCACCACGTTTGGTGACTGAGCAGGGGTGTACGGGTTCATGTGGCGGATGCGTTTATCGTCCAATTGCGTAGTGGGTCGGATCGGGAGTTCCCGCTATAGGGAGGCTCTTAGACCTCTTTAGCCGAACTCTCACGACCCATGGCCCATCGTGGGAGGGGTGAATTCGTACTTCCTCTCTTCCCTTTCCTTAAAAAAACTCTCAACACAGCATCCCAAAATGAAGGCCCTGAAAGAAATTATTTTCCCCAGGGTCTCCTGTGTGGAGTATATCTAAAATAACAAAAAAATCTTCGGGTGATTTTTGTGACCAACTGAATAAATGAACGTACAAGTTTCCAAAATCAGGAAAAAAATTCCTTTTGACAAACAATCTTTTAATTTCTTTTTATGCCTCTTTTTTATGGTAGGCATAGCTTTTCAGCTCGGAGTGCACGCCACTGTTACCAATCTCCCTTCATAAAAAAAAAATTCTTGGATGTCTTGTATAGCACCGTTTTTGGGAAAAATTACCTCAAGGGCGATGTACAAATACTACTTAATAATAATAATAATACTTGGACGATTCATATAGCGCCGTTTTTGTGAAATATCACCTCACTACTTGCTAGGGTTTATCTTATTATGTACAAACAGATACCGAAACATGCTTACCTGGCAGGTCATTCCAGATTAAAACGTTAAATTACAAAGTTCTCGCTTGAGCAGATATGGTTTTGCACGCCCAATACACAATATTAGAAAACACTGCACATTACATGATATTGCAGTTACTGTTTGAATCCTATTTGTCATTGATATTATATTTATTTGAAGGTTATTGGTAAATGAAAAGTAGGTATTTATTTATTGATTTTTGATAATAATTGTTTACAGTTATTAATATATATTTAGGTAAGTAATTGTTTCTGTACCTAAAAATAGTACGAACCTTTACTGCATTCATTGTACATACATTTTATTGCGCAATTTCATAATACATATTAAAATTCCTCTTTCTTGACTATGTTTTATGTTTTTATGTCTCCTCGATAAACTACTAAATTTGAATTTTTTGATAAAAAACAAGTTTTTGCTATGCCTCCATTCCCCAGTCGTTAATGACGTTATCAAATCAAGGCCAATGAAAACACTCATGGTGGCAATTGATAAGGCTCCACGTTCGTTACGTGTGCACTTGTATTTACTAATAGGCGCCCGACATTTGTACACGGTTGACATTTGTCACATGAGAACGGGTCGTTTCTACAACTCGTTCTTGTGTTCAACAGCTCGGCTGTGGAAATATTTGCCGGCCTCTCTGTTTCCTCCCCCTCCTACAATATGGGCCTCTTGAAGATCCAAGTTTTTTTATTTTTTAAAAAGAAATACATAATTATTTCACTTTCTCATCTTAACTGACGGCTTCCATGGTCAAGGGGCAAGGCTCTCGACTGCGAATCCGAAGGTCGGTTCAAATCCCGGCGTGCGCAAGTAAATTTTATTTAATTAATTTGCGCTGTTCCACAATTAATCCATTTAAACATAATATATAGTATGTTTGCGCACGTTCCAGATTGGAAGATACTCTCAGTATCGCCCTGGTGAAAGACCACCATTCAGAATTGAAACGTTGCTTGAAATGGCTTTTAGCCGTGTTTGGTGACCAGATCTGAATAGCCAGGTATTTCCCCACCTTCCTCTTCTCCTCCCCAATACTATCAGCCTCACAACTTTCCCCAATTCCCGATGCCATAGTTTCACTGGCTCCAGACGGTTGGGAGCAGTTGGGACTCTTGTGTGGTATTCATATAAAAAAAACTGCATAACATACTTTTTATTACTTAAAATATGTATCATATTACTTAAGGGCGAGAGGGACGTCGGAGAGTTATTATTTATTAATTCAAAATATTGATAGTATTATTACGCAATACGATAAACATAATGTTTTTAAATAGAAAAATATTTGTTAAATATTTTATAAATTTACATAGGCTTGGTATTTATCAAAATATAATCAGAAATATTACATTTTCTGACCGTCCCATTGTATGTTTTACAAAATATTTAAAATACGAATATGATTTTTACAGTGGAGAAAAGTATTTTTAATCCTTTATCGTTGCGTTTTTGTAAATAAACACAACCAAAGATTTGTAATCCGCATTACAAAAAAAAAACATCAAAGTTACGTAGTGTTCATAAAAAAATTAAACCACACACTGTTCTTTTTTTTAAATTTATCTTATCGATAAGTTACAGAAATACCTTCACAGCATTTTTTAAGGATAATCAACCTTTTAAATGTTTTTGTAAAGCATGCGTAGAACGGTCAGCAATGTGTAATATTTCTGATTATAATTTGATAAATGCTAAGCCCATGCAAATTTAAAAAAAAAACGTAATAAATATTTTTCTCTTTGAAAACATCATGTGTATCGTATTGCACAATAATACTATCATTATTTTGAATTGATAAATAATAACTCTCCCACGTCTCTCTCCCCGTTAATATTACATATGGTATTTATATATCTTACATATTATTCCTATCTTTTATATGTACATTGTTATTCTGAGATTGAACGGTTTTAAAAAAAAAATCGATTCTCCGTTTTCAGGCTATTGGGAAGGAGATTGTATAGAAATACACTCCTTCCTGTCCTCAAATCCCTCACACAGCATGCCCAAATAATTTTAAAATTATGTCAATTAATTTTTCAGTTTCTAATGTATGAGAAATTTTATGAAAAAAAATAAATTATATGACTTAGGCCCAAAGGGAAATTATTTCCCTTTATGCGTTATTTATTATTAATATGTTATGATATATGAACCTACATCAATTTCGAACGCGCAAACTGGTTTCGCCACAACCGTGCCTGCGCCAAGTCAAATATAAATTACTTTATTTGATTTTATCGATATTGATATTACTTATTTATGACTTCCCTGGTAAAAGCACAGTTGTACCCAAACCGCTCGGCGTTTTCCTATGAATAAAGTTATGTATACTAAGTTACAGTTTTATTAATTAGTGTTCTACCAAAATTACCCATTTCTAAAATACTTGAGTTCAAAATGTTTTTTTTTTTTTTATAGCAACAAAAAAATAATCGGAAAGTAAAAATACGTTTTAACATAACTCACGTGTAACTTCCTACCCCATTTGTTATTCCTAATATATTACCTGCATAATGTTTAATTGATGGAAATGTCATTAAAGTGTTTTAATTGTATTTATGGCAAGCAAAGTTGAACCGTTTTTCGTAACGTTAACAATCCATCCTCATAAACCCCGGTTCCCATCGCGCGGGGAAACGAAAGGACTTGTTATGCGGGTGCCGATTACATAGGTTTTATTATTAACATTCGCATTTACCGTGAGAATTCAAACTGTCGTTTATTACTTTATCTAATGTGCATTTATAACCCTTTAACGTCCCTCCGCGCCGGTGACCGAATTTACGTATCGTCCCATTATAGGTAAAAGTTACAGCTATGAGTTTTACCTCTAAGGCGGGGATGCACAGACCGCGGACCGCGACCGTGTTTCACATTGTCAAAAATGTAAGATTTTCAAAATTTCAAAATTATTTATTTTTTATATGAATACCGCACAAGAGTCCCAACTGCTCCCAACCGTCTGGAGCCAGTGAGACTAAGGCATCCCCAATTGGGGAAAGTTGTGAGGCAGATAGTATTGGGGTGGGGAAGAGGAAGGTGGGGCTATTCAGATATGGTCACCAAACACGGCTAAAAGCCGTTTCAAGCAACGTTTCAATTCTGAATGGTGGGTCTTTCACCAGGGCGATACTGAGAGTATCTTCCACTCTGGAACGTGCGCAAATATACTATATATTATGTTTAAATTAATTAATTGTGAAACAACGCAAATTAATTAAATAAAATTTATTTGCGCACGCCGGGATTTGAACCCGCGACCTTCGGATTCGTAGTCGAGAGCCTTACCCCTCGACCATGGAGGCCGTCTACTTTCGAAGAAAGGTTCACGTATTTTAAATAGATCGAGTCGATATTAGATTTATTTAATAACCGCTTTGAAATTACGGTTGAAAATGTGGTAGTGGAAGCTCAGCTGGATGATAATCTTCGTCATAATATTTATAATAGTAACCTGCTATATTTCTATCGTTATCTTAGCTAAGAAATATATTCACTCTTAGTGGGGATAATGCGTTAAAATGTTCAAGTTTATTCGGGTCAAATTATATATACCATATGTACGAGCAAACAATTTCAATAATGAATATATACAAGTCAAAAACACAAAACAGTTAGAAGGACGAAAATCTCGAATCATTTTTACGTTTGTCCAGCACACAATTGTCACAAATCAAATGGAATGTTTTGCAAATAAAAGTAATCTACCATATTGCAATCAATATTATTCTCCATTTTTTATCCCGTATTATTGGCAGCTTTATAATGATTACAAAGTTCCTAAAGAACACAATTCCAAACTAGACGGTGTAAATAAAAATGGAGAATAATATTGACAAATCTTGATTTTGAGATATGATATCGATGAAGATGACGTAAATTCAACTGGTCTCATTAGCTAAGTTGGTTAAGCGGTTGCCCCGGATAGGCAGAGGTCCTGGGTTCGAGTCCCAGATGCGACTGAAATCTTTTTATTTTCTGCCGTTTTTTCCGTTTTCAAAAAAAGTTGAAGTTTCTCATAATCCGTCTCGCTGGGCTAGCCTGTGTTGAGGCAGTAATTTTGCATATTATTTTGTAAATTTATAATACCTATGAATATACACCTTCGACTATATTAAGATATGCTCCGTAAATGGTTAAATCAATAAACGGGAATATGTGTACACTAATATGCGGTGAAGATTTGAGCTATAAATCGCAAAAAGGTGTATCTTTGGGTTAGATACTAATTTAATCACATTTTTGAACGCTTTCAATTTTATAATTTTAAATTTAAAAATTGATGTATTTTGATGAGCATCTAAGCCGATTGAATTAAGTAAATATTCTCTCGGCTAAAGCGCCGCGAATACAGTCAATGTGTGATTTTCGGAAATTTAAGTGACCCATCAATATTTTTTGTCCCAGTCGTTTTGTGGGTATCTGCAGAAACATTATCAACAGTGTGCGAATTCAGTAATAAAGTTTTTTTTTTTAAGTACAGACAAGTATCCCAAGATACGAATAACCTGACAATATTCGAAAATCCCCTACTATCATTACAGTAAGCGGAAGATTTTGTTTGTGTCGTGATGGAGGACTTACCCAGCCGAGGAATTGTACTTACGACGCCTGGGTGGCACCCAGACGCGATGCCACTCTGCCATTGACCGGTCATATTACTTTCCATAATTCTATACCATCGCGATATAATGCTATTATAAGTAAAATAAATTCGCATTCTGCGATGAAACTGAGTTCGAAGGACACAAATGATTCGAACGATTGTCAATCGCACAACCAAACGATCAATCCACTGTGTCAATGGTGCTTGTCAATGCTCTGTCACAATAGCCATAATAATTGTCAATGACATAAATTCCATAACATAACTATCACGCCGTTTCCCCGCAGAGGTAGGCAGATAGGACCGACCGTCAAACAATTCGATCATGGCATACACTTCTTGCTTCATTCACATTTAAACAACATCTCATACACTCTCTTTTATTATTCCGACTTCTGACATGGCCCAACCCAAGTATTTGATTCACTTGAATGTGCCATGTCTTTCTCGGATGTCTCCGGCTTCTTCTTCCATCCACATTCGCGTCATATATTCTCCCTACACTTCTTTCTTCGTCTAAGCGTCCCTTTCTTAATCTTAATCATTACGCTTAATCATCTTAATCATTACACATTCTTTACGAATCTCAACATTTTTCACAATTGACTTAACAATTGGCAATAATTGAAGATTTTGAGGGCCCGATGAATGAATCCCCCCGGTCACCATCCTCCACGCCGCTCCCCCCTTTTAAGAGTATTCTGTGTTATTTATCCTAAAAAATATGGATAATAATTCATTGTCTTAGCTTAAATATATTCTTGAATATAATGGAAACAATCACTTTATCATTTTTATTAGCGTCTTGCAATATATCGCAAGGAATAAATACAGTTAGCTTCTTTTTATCAATTTAACATTAAATTTAGTTTTGATAATTTAACTGCATCTATTTATATGCTCTATATATAATGTGTAATGATAGCCTGTCCAAAAAGAGAAAATAAATGTAAAAAAAATATCGTAGAATAGACGTAATATAAGAATAATAATCATAATAATAACAAAGCATTTATATAGCGCAGTTTTGTGTGATTTCACTTCAAGTGCGCTTTACTCTAAATAAACTTAAACATGATTAAATAACTCCATTCAGTGGTATTCCTACAGTGCTAATAAGAATAGGAAGTAATATTTGTACAGCGCCCTTGAGGTGATTTTTCACAAAAACGGCCCTATAAAAATAATCCGATTATTATAATTGATACTGTCCGTCTCGGGGTGCTTAACCCTTTAGGTGCCACCGAACGATATATCGTTTCGATACATTATTGTACTTGAGTGCCACAGAACGATATATTGTTCGAGCCATAAAATTCGTCACGCATTAACCACGGTTCTAAAATTACGTCACATTATTGAAAACATGTGTCTGAAAACAAAAGTAATCAAAATAAAAAATATATATTAATGGATTATCGAAACTTCTCCAGCATTTAAAAAAAATATATGTGGGACCTAAAGGGTTAAGATATATTATTTATTATTTTATACTGTAGTATCTATTCTTTACAAAAAAAGTTAGCCTAACTGTTGCATTGTTATATTTTTGATAAATTTAGTAAATTATAATTTAAAATCGTTAATAATAATCTATATTTTATAAGTATAGTATTTACAAAACAATAAATTTTTATTTTAATCTGCCTATTTTATTATTTATGAAAGGTACCATATTTTGCAAAATATCGATTGAAATTCAACAGTAATATTTTTTTTTCGAAAACCTTTTTTCATTGTAAACTTGAAGTAGTGAGATATAACAAGTGAAATATCGTTGCATCGTATCGCAAACAATATGCGGGCTAACACTTTAAATTGAAGAGCTATCAATAATAATTGGGATTGTAGGTATATACAGTGAATTCACAAGTAATTGCAAAAGCGCATTAAGTGTCCAATATCCGATTAGTGAAGCTGCCAGAAATTAAATGCTCTGTGTCCCTACTTCACGACATCGGAATTAATTGAATCTTGGGTTGTTTTAATTAGAATTTACGAATTGTATGCGGGACTCTATTGGTTGTTCGCTGGATATAAATTATAATTCTGAACTTATAAAAGTTATTGCGGTTTTTGCGATCGATTGTGTGATCAATGTGAATTACTTTGATGTATTTATGTTGATTAGATTCTGTCTCAAATGGTTCAATTAATTGTTTATGCTGATATGTATAAATATACCTTCATCTTGTGTATTATGGCCTTCATAATGGGTCTACGATGAACCGTAGTTGGGTGGTTGCGGGATCGATTCCCGCAAGAGACAAAATGACTATAGAATTTAGACAATATATAATCAATTGAATTACTATCAGTCTAATGAGGATCTTCAAATTTTTTGAATGTGCATTCACGTTCTAACTTAAATAACAGCTTATATACCTACATATATATTTTTAACGTCGTTTTCTTAGTTAAAATCATTTTCAAAGCCCGCCAAAACATTTGAAATCTGGCAGAGCACCCGTGACGTCATACGTACATAGTTTTGTCGTTTTACTGTAAGGCCGCTCTACCACGGGTCGGCATGAAATCAACATCTTTCAAAATAAATTATTAATGAAAAATAATGTTTTTTAAATAATTTGTACACAGCAGTGGTGACATTTGCGGACCCGTGTGCGATGCCACGCAGCGTAACATCGCGCAACGTTGCCCCCATTCTTAATGCTCGCGGTCGACCTATCCGTGCGGGAGCGTCTAAATCCTGTCAGAACTCGCCGTCCAATCATGGAGATTTTTCGGTTTTAATCGTTTTTATATAACGATGTATTAATTCTAGGTATAATTAATTATGCATAATAAAACTTATGTATTGAAAATCAGCGTTTGTATTTTTATATTTTTCTCAGAAGTTCCTTATATTGCATGTGAATTGACACACATGACGTAAACCACGTGGATGTTATATACAAAACATAATGAGTATTACCAAATGCGATGTGTTATATACTCCTATGCAGGCTTATCTCTTAAATACTTATTGGAAACAGAATATTGTTAATAGTAAAACAGAAGATATTGTTTAACTGTAAGATAGTGTCTGAACAATATAAACATAGGGAGGCAGGTACCTGTTTCCTATACAAAGTCTTCTACGTTTAAGTTTTATGTCTTGAGACCAGATACCATTGGCCCTCTACCAACAAACTCCAGATAATCAATTCTTCCGATCTACATACATTTATCATTGTCATTATCTAACAAAGTTGCCACCAGAGGATGGGGGGCCGATCCTATTTTGGTACTTCACATTTAGCCCCTTAAGTATAAACGGAAGGCTGTGCCGCCTTTCACTAAAAACGGTGTCCATTTTTATGGGACCAAATTAACGGGTCGGCCCAATGTAACGTCTTGTTTTTGGGCGATATCGACGTCTACGGTCGTAATTTAGGCGAAAATGCGTGCTTCTATATAAACACGAGAGCTTTTGAAGGGCGTCATTATGTAACGTAAATGTCAGGACAATCGTCGATGTTTAACCTGTGTTTATTGATACGGCCCAGGGGACTCGAAGAGCCATAATCCAAAATGCATTTATGTTTTTTACATGTTTAATGTGTGTTATTAGTCTGCGTTATTAGTGATTGTTTTATGTTCGATATTTAGACGAACTTTGTTGCAGAGTTTTAGACCTTAAATAATTATTATCGACCATAGTTATACTGTAACGTAGTTTATTTTATAGTTTCATGGAAAGCAGTCATTTTTTGTGGTTTGACGTAATATTTTAAATAAAATATGGACTACCAATTGATTGCTGAATTTATACGTTACCTCTTTCATTATAAAATAAAATTGAACGGTAATAATACATATAAATTCAAATTTTAAAAATACATAGTAACTCTTATTTTGGCAATAATCTAATATCATTAGTAAACAAGGATAAAATAATAACTTCAAATCACGCAAGTTTTTAATACTGTGTCCTCTGCGTGCAAAATCGTATCTTCTATATTTATCTGAAGTGATCTGCCAGGTAAGTATATTTCTGTTTCTGTTTGTAAATAATGAGACAGAGCCTAGGAAGCAATATTTGTACAGCGTCATTGAGGTGATTTTTCACGGAAGAGGCGCTATTCAAATTATCCAGTTATTAATTGAATAATTAAAAATGTACTTTGTTTACACCACTTTTATAAAAATAAATAAACATCTCTACGTGTTTCGACAGAAATGCTGTCATCATCAGGAATATATGAAAAAAATAATTTCAAGTATAGACAAATGATAAAATTTAGAACAATAATTTAAGAATATACAATTTATAAACATAAACAAAATTAATTAAAGTAGGTAAGTATTTAATCAAAAATGCTTATAAAAAATAATTGTAAAACACCTACTTATTTGCTTTAATTAATTTTTGTTTATGTTTATAATTTGTATATTCTTAAATTATTGTTATAATTTTTATCATTTGTCTATATTTGAAATTATTTTTTAGTATTCATATATTCCTGAGGATGACAGCATTGCTGTCGAAACGTGTAGATATATTTATTTATTTTTATAAAAGTGGTGTAAACAAAGTACATTTTTAATTGTTTCATTAATAATGACGTCACAAAGTTACCAATCGTTTGA
Organism: Halesus radiatus; assembly: GCA_022606495.2. Taxonomy (NCBI): domain Eukaryota; kingdom Metazoa; phylum Arthropoda; class Insecta; order Trichoptera; family Limnephilidae; genus Halesus; species Halesus radiatus. The sequence goes on along the minus strand of JAHDVE020005924.1, from coordinate 4,887 downwards.
AAAAATTATATCCAATAATTATTTCGCTTATATCTGCATGTTTCCTCGTGGGTTAGGCACCTATATATTGTCAACAAACAAAGTACAAACATTTTATCTTGGAAATCTGCGTAGGCGTCAAAGAGTAATTTCAGAATGAGTGAGACAGAACGCAGAAGACTTGTACGATTTTTATTTTTTAATATTATTTTGATTTTATTAGAGCTTTCTTTTTTTCCAGTGCTTATAATTATCAAATCACCTTTTCACATTTTCATCTACAACCTACCTGTAATATATTATAATTAACAGTCTGATTTGCTTTTATTTTGCATGTCTGCGTTAGGTTTTGATCAGAAGCTACGGGCAATATTAATATGTAAGTTTTATATTAAAGTATGTACCTATTATTTTCCACGTTTTTAATGATTAGATTACTATTTTCTTGCGACATCGTTTCCCCATCAAGTGGTGTCTCGAATAATGGACTTTTTCGTACTGAATGCGTTTAGCGATACAGGACTAATCGGTCTACGTATTATCTACTGCTTTAATGCCCCTCATTGGCCCTTGACTACGTTTCGAAGTCCGTAAGAATGTTAATGCTGTGATGTGCCTTTTAGAACAATATCAATAATTACACCATGCGCCCCAAGGTTGAATTCCTACTTTTTTTAACTGATAATTAACTTCATTATCGTGGAAGGCGAATGGAGGCACTTCCACAAGGCAGGGGTACGAAATGATTTAAAATTGTAACGTAATCAAAAATTAAATTAACGAACCCCTATAGGTGGTACCTACCTAACTACAAACAAATGCATAAAATCTCTACTATTGCTTAAGGGGGAGAGGGATGTCGGAGAGTTATTATTTATTAATAAAAAAATATGATAGTATTATTACGCAATACGATAAACATAATGTTTTTAAATGGGAAAAATATTTAAATATTTTTTAAATTTCCTTAGGCTTAGCATTTATCAAAATTTAATCAGAAATATTACTTTTTTTACCGTTCCATTGTATGTTTTACAAAATATTTAAAATGCGAATATGATTTTTAAAGTGGAGAAAAGTATGTTTAATAATTTGTCGTTGAGTTTTTGTAAATAAACGTAACCACAAATTATTAAACATACTTTTCTCCGCCGGATTTTGATAAATGCTAAGCCTATGTAAATTTATAAAATATTACTAAATATTTTTCTGTTTAAAAACATTATGTTTATCGTATTGCGTAATAATACTATTATTACTTTGAATTAATAAATAAAAACTCTCCGACGTCCCTCTCCCCGTTAAAGGGATTCACTTCCTAAAATTCGGACGAAATAACGCACTCCTTATGCAGATGGCGGAGAGGTTCAAATTCCCGCTTAACAACCGCCGCATGTTTCGATTTACGCAAAAAAAAAACAAAATGAATTTTTTATTTTATTTTGTAAAGCTCAGGAATAATTAATAAAATGTTTCGGTTATATTCTAAAAACCTTAATTTGCCATAATGAACAGTACGACAATACCGGAAAAGGGGTTCGTAAGTAGGAGATTTTGCACTTTAAATATTTTTCTGATACTTCATTTTTTTCAAATATTATAAAAAGACTCTCCAAAAAATGCCCCCTTAAACGAAAGGCGAAGGTGTGTTCTACTTGCACTATTTAATTAAATCATCTATGATATTTCTAGGTCATCAAATTTTCAAACCAAAAACACATGATTTTGCATTACTTCCGATTAAAAAGATAAATGTTAAAAACAGTTTTACTGTCCATTCATTACCTAATATTTTCGAATAAGGTTTGTTTTGTGAATTGTTGGAACTGTATTAAACTGCGGTTAATCCATATTGTGACAACTTATTTATATGGTTTTATTTATTCTCACTCTTTTTTATAATTCTTTTCTAACTAAAACTAAATCGGTTTTACCGATAATAAATCATTATTTTTTAAAAACCCGTCCAATTGAAAAGGAGTGGGAGTAAATAAAGTCGTCACAATGTGGATTAACCACAGTTTTAAAATAGCCTTAAACGCCGAAAAACAGCTGTCACAATAATAAAAAAACTAAAAATACTTGCAGAACTTAATAATAATATTATTACATTTGATTTACATTAAATTAAAAACAAAGTAAAATAAATTAAATGGAGTTCTACGAATTGAACACAAAAACAATTAATAACTGTGTTAAAAGCGATTTTTACTAAATTAACGCGGTTTTTTTCTTCTTTTGCAATTTTTACCTGTCTGTCAATTCAGATTAGAATTATATTGAGTTTTTTTTAATGGTTTTGTTTCCCTGTATCAGTTTGCTTTTCTAACAACTCGATTCTACGGAAGAACGAATAGCGATTATTAGAATGGTTATGCCGTTCATGGTCAGGTTCAATTTATTCAAAGTTTTAATCGACTGCATGGGACGACGCCGTTTAAGCACCTTTTAAACGGAACACATCAGACGCCAATGCCATTCAATTTAATAGAACTGCTTTTAATCAGGCGATAAAGCTTAATAAATATAGTTTTACCTTTAACTAAAGTACTAATGTAAATGCAGAGAATATCCCTGGCTAGTGAATACTCTTCAATATAGTACTGACGGACTCTCTATTCCCCGGTAATCCGCTCCATGTATAATATATATTTAGATAATATCCCTGGCTAGTGGATACTCTTCAATATAGTACTGACGGACTCTCTATTCCCCGGTAATCCGTTCCATGTATAATATATATATAGATAATATCCCTGGCTAGTGGATACTTTTCAATATAGTACTGACGGACTCTCTATTCCCCGGTAATCCGCTCCATGTATAATATATATACAGGTAATATCCCTGGCTAGTGGATACTCTTCAATATAGTACTAACGGCCTGACTATTCCCCGGTAATCCGCTCCATGTATAATATATATACAGGTAATATCCCTGGCTAGTGGATACTCTTCAATATAGTACTGACGGACTCTCTATTCCCCGGTAATCCGTTCCATGTATAATATATATAGATAATATCCCTGGCTAGTGGATACTCTTCAATATAGTACTGACGGACTCTCTATTCCCCGGTAATCCGCTCCATGTATAATATATATTACATAATAATCCCTGGCTAGTGATACTCTTCAATATAGTACTGACGACTTCTATTCCCTCGGTAATCCTCCATGTATAATATATATATATATACATAATATCCCTGGCTAGTGGATACTCTTCAATATAGTACTGACGGACTTTCTATTCCCCGGTAATCCGTTCCATGTATAATATATATACAGATAATATCCCTGGCTAGTGGATACTCTTCAATATAGTACTGACGGACTCTCTATTCCCCGGTAATCCGCTCCATGTATAATATATATATATATACATAATATCCCTGGCTAGTGGATACTCTTCAATATAGTACTGACGGACTCTCTATTCCCCGGACTCTCTATAATCTCGGTAATCTGCCCATGTATAATATATATATATATACATAATATCCCTGGCTAGTGGATACTCTTCAATATAGTACTGACGGACTCTCTATTCCCCGGTAATCCGCTCCATGTATAATATATATATATATACATAATATCCCTGGCTAGTGGATACTCTTCAATATAGTACTGACGGACTCTCTATTCCCCGGTAATCCGTTCCATGTATAATATATATAGATAATATCCCTGGCTAGTGGATACTCTTCAATATAGTACTGACGGACTCTCTATTCCCCGGTAATCCGCTCCATGTATAATATATATATAGATAATATCCCTGGCTAGTGGATACTCTTCAATATAGTACTGACGGACTCTCTATTCCCCGGTAATCCGCTCCATGTATAATATATATACAGGTAATATCCCTGGCTAGTGGATACTCTTCAATATAGTACTTACGGCCTGACTATTCCCCGGTAATCCGCTCCATGTATAATATATATACAGGTAATATCCCTGGCTAGTGGATACTCTTCAATATAGTACTAACGGCCTGACTATTCCCCGGTAATCCGCTCCATGTATAATATATATACAGGTAATATCCCTGGCTAGTGGATACTCTTCAATATAGTACTAACGGCCTGACTATTCCCCGGTAATCCGCTCCATGTATAATATATATACAGGTAATATCCCTGGCTAGTGGATACTCTTCAATATAGTACTAACGGCCTGACTATTCCCCGGTAATCCGCTCCATGTATAATATATATACAGGTAATATCCCTGGCTAGTGGATACTCTTCAATATAGTACTGACGGACTCTCTATTCCCCGGTAATCCGTTCCATGTATAATATATATAGATAATATCCCTGGCTAGTGGATACTCTTCAATATAGTACTGACGGACTCTCTATTCCCCGGTAATCCGCTCCATGTATAATATATATATAGATAATATCCCTGGCTAGTGGATACTCTTTCAATATAGTACTGACGGACTCTCTATTCCCCGGTAATCCGCTCCATGTATAATATATATATAGATAATATCCCTGGCTAGTGGATACTCTTCAATATAGTACTGACGGACTCTCTATTCCCCGGTAATCCGCTCCATGTATAATATATATATAGATAATATCCCTGGCTAGTGGATACTCTTCAATATAGTACTGACGGACTCTCTATTCCCCGGTAATCCGCTCCATGTATAATATATATATATATACATAATATCCCTGGCTAGTGGATACTCTTCAATATAGTACTGACGGACTCTCTATTCCCCGGTAATCCGCTCCATGTATAATATATATATATATACATAATATCCCTGGCTAGTGGATACTCTTCAATATAGTACTGACGGACTTTCTATTCCCCGGTAATCCGTTCCATGTATAATATATATACAGATAATATCCCTGGCTAGTGGATACTCTTCAATATAGT